>JAZKJV010006562.1:0-181483 GCA_037367405.1 Ottelia alismoides | reverse complement strand
TAGCTGGGAAGTTATCAACAACGAGTGGTAGAAATGTGTAATACCATGTGAAAGGGGATCCCGTTAAGCTGAACGCAAGGATCGAATGAACTATCTGACCGTGATGATTTGCATTCTCTATTTTTTCCTATCTCGTACTTCTTCGATTTGCTTTATGCCGAACAATTTCATAACACTACTTTTGATCTTTTATTTCCACAGGACATTATCACGATGGTGACTGTTTTATTTAATATACGTTTGTGCTTATTTCGTATTCACTATATTGTTGCTCACACAATCTGCAGGAAATTTATAGTTGCAGGATGTGCGCCTATTATGGTCTCAGTTCCTTTCGGCAACATGATTTCAATTTTATCTGTGTGCAGATGAGAGAAGATTTCGTTAATTTTCTGCTAGGAAACCTGCATGAGATTTTGCTTAAACACATTTATGTTGCAGGATGTGGCTATACATTGTCTATTTCATTCCTTGAGCATGCAGGACACTTTACTGATTTAAATTAGACATCTCTTAGGGAATACATCATACTGATTACATGACGATGCTTTCCCTTTCTTTTCTATTTGGTTCTCGATTGGCCTATTAAAAAGCCTTCTCAGTAGAACTTTGTGTGACAGTAAATAAATTGACTGTAGACCTTTCGTAGGGATGGTGCTGCGTAGCTACAATCTATTTTGATGATGTTAGGGATCGAGCCTACGTAGCCTGCTTGGGTGTAGTTGGTGCAATGGAAATAGAAGAGTGGGAAGCAGGAGGGAAACAGATCTATCGGCCTTTACATACACGGACTCAAACTGGTCAAGAATGGGTTAAGGAGATGCTAGATGGTCATGACAATCGAGCTTTCCAAAATTTTCGTATGCGACCGCCCATGTTAAGAAGGTTTATTCGAGTGTTAGCATAACATGGCTTATCACCGAAGAGGCATACGGATATGGATGAACATGTCTGTATCTTCCTATATGCGTTCACAAATGGTCATTCCAATAGAATAATCCAAGAAGCCTTCCAGCATAGCGTTGAGACTATATCGTGCCACATTAAAAATGTCCTCGCAAAGATATTGACAATGGAGGAGGAATACATAAGATTGGCTCCTCCTGTGACTCCCAACAAAATCACCTCGGATCCCCGATACTACCCCTACTTCAAAGTAATTTCTATGTCTTAATATATTGTATTAGAATAGCGCCAACACTTCTCTCATATCTGGTCATCGTTACAGGGGGTAATAGATTCCATAGATGGAACATACATTCCCGCGCATGTTAATACAAAAGAAGAAGGAGCCTGCCGATGTAGGAAAATTTATCTGGTTCAAAATGTTTTGGTTGTTGTCAAACTATCAATGCTTCACTTACGTCGTTATCGGTTGGGAGGGTTCTTGTGCGAATATGACAGTACTTCGGGATTCCATCGAGAGAGGATCTTTTGTTGTCCCCGAGGGTTGTAAGTACGTAGTGGACTGTGGTTACGCAAATACGGACACATTCATCGCTCCATATAGAGGGCCCCTATACCAACTTCCTACTTGGCGGGCACGGGGATGTTTATACGAAAATCATAAGGACTTATTCAATCATCGTCATGCTTGTTTGCGCAATGTTGTGGAGCGTACCTTCGGTCTATGGAAGAATCAGTTCCACTACTTGCGACATATGCCAGCTTACTCCTTCGACATTCAAAGGGATGTCGTGAAGGCCACATGCATCATTCACAACTTCATATGGCTTAACAGAGGGGATTCAATATCCGATGACGGCGGAGTGGAAGTCTTGTCGGAGGAGGTCGATGAAGACCAACATCATGTAGTCGGCATCCTTCGAGATGATATTCGGTGAGGAGAGGAACTACGACCATGCAATGTGGAATAATAGACGTATGAGACAGTCGTAGAAGACATCGTCCAATTTCAGTTCTCACTCTACTATATTGTATCCTCCTCGCCTATGTTATTATTGAATTGTTTCATTGCGAATCTTATGCATCTCAAAAAATTCCACCATATCATGTATTCCATGCTTAAGACATAAATTTGTGCCTTTCTAATATTTACGAATTTCATATTGTAGGAAAGAAATATGGGATCTAATGAAAAATACAGTTGTGGATACCCATTAGTTTTGAACTACGAAACTGGGAGCCAGTATCCCGTGAGACGACTCTTCTATCTCTGCTCAAGGAATCGGTGCGGTCATCGATAACCGTTTGCGTGGGCACCAAGAACCATGGAAAATCTCGCAGATGAGTTTTTCTTCATTGTACAACGTCCGTGGGAAGCAAAAGCTGAAAATAATGAATTACGACAGAGTCTTGAGAATGCCAAGAAAGAAATACAGGAAAAGGACAACGAACTTGCATGCCTTTACTCGGAGATGGATGATACCAGGGGCACAAGATCTTCCTTGAACGACATGGTTGAGTCACTTCGTCTGCAGTTGCGAATTGCAAGAATTGAGGCAGTGGAAGACCGCATGATTGATAAGCATGTTGTATAGGTGTACTGTGTGGGTTCTCCTCATACTTTGACTGAACTCATGTTGGAGGTGGGGGCGGTCCAATGCCCCGGGTAGGGTAGGGCGGGGGTGAATGTAACTTAATGGAAATTATGAACTGATGTTGATTCATGAAAGTCCTATTTCTTTCACAGTCAACCACTTAGTAAAAGACATATGGTACCATGTTTACAAATACGTGATGTTGCTATTTATTTTTTGAAAGAATATTGCCGTTTATGGTGTCGTGCAAGTATTTTCTCGTTCAGAATTTCTTGCGATCTTGAATCGGATACGAAAGTTGTTAAAGAAATTTATAACCATTATTAAAATAAATTAATCGGTGTCTATTCAAAGATAAATATGTACAACAAATGAAGTCATATATTTTGTGAATTCTAAAATAGATTCCTTTAAAAGTTATCCAATTATTATCCCAATAACTACATCCAATCATCACATCAACTCATGTCACATCTAGCTCCAACCCAGCCCACACGTCAACAAAACACGTACTATTCAAAATCAAGTTATCCATTGTCCACCCCCCCTCAAGGATGTGCTATTCCAACCCACTTCACCCCGGCAACCAAACGAGCCATAAATTGGAAACAAAAAATTTGTCATGATCTTAAAAATTTTACAGATTTGATTATGACAACCAAGTTACCTTTTAAAAGTAAAGATCCAATTGGTTACAATAGTGCTTTACGATTTATGAATCACGATCCATGTGGAATGTTAAATCCAAACTCACATTGCATGCGAAAAGGAAAATGATCTAAATGTTAATAAAATTGGTGTAATTGTTGAGAAAAGGTCTGTGGTTCCTTATAATAGAAGTTTAATTGTTATATATGTGGCTCATATGAATGTAGAGCATGCAATCAATCTAGAGCCATCAAGTACTTTTTTCAAATACACAAATAAAGGGCGTGATAGAATTCATGTTATGCTTGAAATCGTTTTAAAGGAAAAAATTGCATCTTATTATTAAGCAACTTGGAAAATTAATCAATCTTCAATTGAGTTTCGTGAAACTGCCATAAGGAGACTTACAATAATTTGCTCGTACAAAATGTTGCTACTTTCATAAGCAATGAATGTTTAGAATATGTAATAAACTGAGATGGTGTATTAGATTGTTTCCTTCAGCGAAATGGCGGAACTTCCACGAAGCTCAACAAAAGCCTGAAGGTTCTGCAACGAAGCTCTTAATAAAGCTTCGGATCTTGCCAAGGATCGAGGGACCGATCATCACCTTCTAGACAACGCACCCATGTATGTCACATGTGATGATGTTCAACTCATGCATGGCAGATGGGTGTGAATGATGTAGCACAAGGGGTTTTGTCCAACATCGATGAGCTTTGAGGTGGGGTCTTTGTGGAAGACTACCCGTAAGTCATAGACAACCTCGACGGTGATGTTCCTCACATGAGAGAATCTGGTGTCTGATCATGTCATCGACACAGGTTGGGCGATTGAGACGAGGCCATGCTTGACTAGGAGCAAGCTGATGTGGGAGCGGAGGAGGTGGGAAGGTTGATCCTGTCATTGTCCATGGGCTTTGATCTCGAAGCCACGAAGGGGCAAGGGCAACATGCATGGGACATGCACGGACGTCTACAACCCGAAGTATTGACTCTTTGGTCAACTCTACCCCCTCGATCTCTTATTATTTTCTTCCAGCAAACCCAATCATAATCAATCAACGCCCCCATCGAGTCCCTCTTCTTCGACCATCTCCATTCGTTTAAGATGCTCAATAGATACCCAAATTGAATTGGACATGCATATTACCTAAACTCCTAATCTATATGAATCCTCTCATCCGATCTCATCCTAAGCAATATCCAAATTTTATAGCCATAGTTAGAACCATCTTTAATTGAACCCAAATCTTCCATACCCCATAGTTAATTTATAGTTCATCCCCATCCCATGCTATCCCACACCTCCATGAGCGTAAATGTGTAAACCTCTGTGGTGTGGTGTTTCTCCGATGGAGAGGATGAATAAAAGGATTAAGAATACGAGAGAAAGAAAGAGAGATGTGGAGTGAAAATCCATCATTGATTTTATGGAGGTTCGATTAACTTAGAGAAAGAAGAAAAGATGTGGAGTGAAATCTACTATTGATTTTAATAGGTTTGGTTAAGTCCAGCAAGTTGATTCAAGAAGAGTCAAATTAACGGTAAAGTTTGTGGTGTAACCCAAGCCAAATTTACTGATTGAGGTGATAATTACGATGTTCGTAGGGTCAAGAAGAAAATTGACAAAGTTTTGGGGGTTTGTAACGTAAAAAAGTCTATCAAGTATTCTTATATGTGCAAAAAAATTTATGAAATCAAAACAATTGATGGTGTTTTATTTGATACTTTCCAAGATGCATGTAATGCACTAGGATTATTGGGATATTATAAAGAATGGTACTGTGCTACGAAATATGTGCCCCAACGGGCAACTCTAATCCTATGAGACATTTATTTGCGACTTGTTGACACATTCTAAAGTTAGCGGCCTTCTAAAATCTTTGCTTCTAGAAGTACATTACATGATCGTGATAAAAAATATGTGATGAAGATTTAAATATATTAGCATTAAATGAAATAGGAAAACTCCTTAATGAAAAGTACGTTTCATTGTTATATTTTTACATAAAATATCAAAAAGAATTAACATCGAAGAATATATCAATAGATTTATAACAGAGAGAATAGGTTATAGCGATGATCTTACCGAAGAATTTAATAAAAATATTTTTCTTGAATACATAACAGTGTATAATAAATAATGTAGTTGTTGTTTTTATTATCAATAACGACGGTTGACTGGATTTTATTTATGGACATGGTGGTATGGGGAAAATTCTATTGTAGAATACTATAATGGCAAAATTATGATATGAAGGTGAAATAGTTCTTGTTGTGGCATTATATAGTATAGCTTCATTACTTTTACCCAATGGTAGAACAACTACTCTCGATTCAATATGCTAATAAATTTGCATGAAAAATTTGTATTGTAAAATAGAGAAAGGCAAAATTTTGCCAACATTAATTTAAAGGAAAATCTTAGTTATCCAGGATGAAACTCCAATGAATCACAAGCATTCTTTCAAAGCTTATAATAACTTTAAATGATATTCTATGTGCAAATGTTTATTATATGCATGAGAAACCTTTTAGAAGTACGACAATAGTATTGGTAGTTCCCCACTAGAGAGAATCCCTATGCCTGATCTTGTCATCGACACATGTATGGGTGATAGAGTCAAGGCCACGCTCGACGAGGAACGAGTTGATGTCGGAGCAGAGGAGGTGGGAAGATTTACCTTATCACTGTCCATGGGCTTCGATCTCGAAACCACGAAGGGGCAAGGATGGCTGGTGAGGCACCTGCACGTACGCCCATAACCCGAAGCGTTAACTCTTCGGCGAACTCTACCTCCCCGATGTCCCACTCTTTCTTCTTCCAATAAACCCAACCTAATTTCCTCCTTTTCCCATGATCAATCAACGCTTCCATTGAGCCCCTCTTCTTCGACCATCTGGATTCGTTTAAGATCCTCAATATATACCTTAATTTGTTTGAATCATCTCCTTCCATCTTGTCCCAAGCAATATCCAATTTACAGAACCATAATTAGAATCCTCTTTAATTGAACCCAATTCTTCTCTAACATGTTGTTAATCTCCGGTTCATCCCTAACCCTTGGTGTCCCTCACCTCCATCACTGTAAATGTGTACTCCTATTATGCTATGATGTCTTTCTCGATTGGAAAGGGTGAAGAAAAATGAATAAGAATAGGAGAAAAAGAATGAGATATATGGAGTGAAAATCAATCGTTGATTTTATGATGGTTTGATTGACCCAACCTTAACTTAAGATGAGTCAAAATTACAGCATGGTTAGTGATGTAACACAAACCATGTTTGCGGGATTGGGGTGATAAGTACAATGTTTACAAGGTCGAGAAGGAAATTGACGAAGTTTTTGGGGTTTGTGATGTAAAAATATCTATTAAATATTGTTATAGACATAACAATTTCTGATAAAATCAAAACAGTTGATAGTGTTTTATCTGACACTTTTCAAGATGCATCTAACACATTTGAAATTTTGAGATATGATAACGAATGGTATGGTGCTATGAAAGATGTATCCCAATGGGAAAATCACTATTCTCATGAGACATTTATTTGTGAGTTGTTTATATATTCCAAAGATGGTGATCCTCTAAAATTATAATATAATAGCTGGAGTTTATTCTATAATGATTTTGCATTTGCTTCTAGAGATACATTATAGGATTGTGATAAAAAATATGCGATGAATATTTAAAGAATTAGCATTAAATGAAAATAAAAAATTCTTAATCAAAATTACATTTCATTGTTAGATTTTTACATGAAAATACCAAAAAGACCTAATATTAAAGAACATAGTAATATGTTAATACAAGAGAAAATAGATTATAACACTATGATATTATCGAAAAATTTAATAAAAATGCTTGTTTGAATCTCGAATAGTGTATAATATATGATGCAGATACTGCTTCTATTATTAATAATGACGTCTGACTATATTTTGATTACGGACATGGTGGTACGGGGAAAATCCTATTGTGGAAAACTATAATGGCAAAATTACGATATGAAGGTAAAATAGTTCTTGTTGCGGCTTCATCTGATATAACATCATTGCTTTTACCCAATGATAAAACAATTACTCTCGGTTCAAGATACCAATAAATTTGGATCAAAATTCTATATTGCCAAATTGAGAAAGGCACAAATTTTCCAACAATGATTCAAAGGAAAAACATAGTGATTTGGGATGAAACTCTGATGAATCACAAGTATTCTTTTGAAGCTTTAGACATATATTTAAATGAGTACGCGATAAACATTTTGGAGGTATGACAATAATATTGCTGGATATTTTAAGCATATTTTTATTAACAATAAAGAGAAGGTAAGATATTATCAATGCTTCGATCAATAGATCTGGATTATGTGAATAATGTAAGGTATTTAGGTTAACAAAAAATATGTGTTTATCTAATAACAACTCTTTAGATGATGTTAGAAATTCATTAGCAAGTAATTTTGAAAAATAGGTTCTAGATATTAGAAGTGGCATAACACCCATGGTAATGAAAAAAGTAGTAGTAGTAGAAGAAGAAGCAACGAGGATAAAAATACCAGATGATTTGATTATTGTCAAATGAAACAACTCTAAAGGATTTTTCATTAAGTGTATATGGATATTTTCAAGAAAATTACAGTAACAAAAAATATTTAAGCGAATGTTGTATTGTTACTCCAACAAACTCTGCAGTTAATAATATTAACAAATACTTGCCATCTTTGGTTCCAACTGATGCATAAATTTTACATGAGTTGTGATTCTCTAAGTGAAGCTTCTAAAATCCAAATTGATGTTGATTTACTATATTCCATAGAATTCCTCAATTCATTAATTTTTAAAAGAGTATCAAATCACTTCTAAAATGGAAAGGTTAGAACCGATAAGGAGCTCACTGCTTTGATCGTTCACTGATTGAAGTTATATCTATGTTTTTAGTTATTTGTAATGCATCCCATTCTTTTTAGAATTTATGATCACTGTAAATAACGTACTCTACAATCTCTTTGTTGATATCACGCACTTCTTTTTATTAGATAAGATATAGTTTCCTTCAGGGCTTCTTGAAATATGATCGATATCCATAGTTCAAGCTTTGATATTAAAAGGAATATTGATATAATAAGATTACAAGATTAAAAGAGGGGGTCCAAGCAGGGATGGGGTTGGTCGACCCTTTCAGGTCGATGGTGATTTGGTCCAAGCTCCATTTATTTTGATGGGCAATGGGGGTCGTTGTTTCTTGTTCCTACATGCCCACAACCTAATCCATCCCAATTAGCAAATTCTCAATTTATACTGACCTATATATTTTTTAGGATGAAATTACAGAAGCACAGGAAACGAGCAAATTTTTTTAAGAATTGCATATTCTAGTGACTAAACGAGGATGAATTGACATCATGTCAATTGTACCCTTATGAGATGTTGCAATATCAATTATGCTCCTTCCTTTTTAGGAATATCAGTTGTGCCTCCTGACTTTTTGATGTTCTATCATTCGTTCTTCTCGAGTTAGTTGCCGTTCATCCACAATGCAAACGACGGCTAACTTTGAGGACTCACGGGAAATTAAAGTTAAACAAATGGTTGTTGTAGTCTTTCCTCCCCCTCCTCCACCCCAACCTCTTCCTCCACCCCACCCTCCTCCTCCCCGTCCTCCTCCGCCCTAACTTCCTCCTCCAGCTCCCCCTCCTCAGCCCCCATGATCCTCCATCGCTCGATGCTCGTCCTCTGCCCCTCTCCTCCTCCGCCCTAGCCTCCTCCTCTAGCTACCCTTCCTCCCCCTCCCCTCCGCCCTATCCTCCTCCTACAACTCCCCTCCCCCCCTCCCCTCCATCTTAGCCTCCTCCTACGACCCCCTTCTTCCTTGGGCTCCCTTTCCTCACCCCAACCTCCTCCTACAGCTCCCCCTCCTCCCCTTCTCCTCCTCCTCCACTACCCCATCCCCATCCTCCTCCCCTCCCTCCTCGTCCACAAAGCTACCCTTCGAGCAACACCAACACCATGCTTGTGAGCGTCACCATCACCTCCTTCTTCGACCTGCGCTAGCATCTTCCTGACGAGTGCTGCCCTACATCTGCCTTTGTTCCATACCACCGCCATGCATGATCGCTGGTGGTGAGGGCCTCTAGGGGCACGCACTCCGCATCGCTGAGGTGGGAGGGGGACTGGCAGGTGGAACTACGACGAAGATGCTAGCGAAGGGCAGAGTGGAGATTTTCATCATAAAGAGGAAGCTAGACAACGGTAAGTCATGCGGGGCGATCTCGCTGTGCATAGTGGGGGAATTCGATCTGCCGCTGGACATTATCTTTCGGAGGGTCACAAAGATGAAGATGATATCGCTGTCAAACGTGATGGTGGATATCAGAAGGAGGCTGAAGCCACACGAGTACATCAGGATGGTGCGAAGGGAGGTGCTGGATGTGTACCTCCGGAGGAGGATGGGTTGGAGGAGCAATTGGGGGGTTTTTTCTTCTAGATATGCCCCTCTTTACTATACCATTATCGAGTTCAATTTATTGACGGCCAAAGTAATGGAGGGGTACAAGTGATAGAACGACAGTAAATCGAGAAGTGCAAATCTCACACAAAAGGAACAAGGTAAACTGTTCATCATTCATCATGAAAAACGATGCTCCAAGGAAGATGTATAAAAACGATTCACAATATAGTTGTCGTAAGAGTAGAAGACAATACGTGTTTGTAGGTAGCACAGATTGGTTGCAGTACATAAGAACTGAAACATGAAAAATGTCATACGGATCATCTTTGACTTATTTGGGTCTAGTCGATGGGCTCTTTGCCGAGGGCTGCCAAAGCTCGCCACATGTAATGGGCCAACTTTAATCTGGGCTTGACTCAAGGGTGAGACTTGTGGTCTGGGTCGGATCAATCCGGCTCAATCCTCTTGTGTGCAAGATCTTGTTATGGTATAGAAATTGAAATTCCAACTTTTTATAGAGTTTTTTTAAATTTAGAAACTCTTTCGTATCTTATATGCAAAAGATCCAGTTAATTGCATAACATATTTGAGCCAGGCGGCAATCGGCGATGGCTACATCCGTCCTTGCCTCGTGCGAGGTTAGGGTTCCTCGTCGGATCGTCAGATCTCTCACATTGGGGGCCGTTTGATCCGTCCTCTTGTCCCGAAATCGCCAATCTGATGCTCATTTGATCCATCTGTTCCACATTTGCTCCCGATTAAGATAGAGATCGTGAAGAATGGCGATGCCGGTGAAGCGCGGGGCCTCTGTGAATGGTGGCAATCCGTCCCATCGCGGCAAAACCGGCGGTGGTTGCTGTCGTCCGATCGTTTTTCTTCTTTTTCTATCGATTGTCGCTCCATTGACCTTTCTAACAGCGAGGGGGATCATCGGTATGGTTCCTTTATTATATTCTTTCCGATTCTTTACTTACTCCGTCAGATCTGCGCGAACAGATAGTAAAGATTTTAGTTTTTTGTTAATTTTTTTGTTGCACATGTAATCATTCTGATAATGGTCTGGAAGCGTAGATCTGGCCTTGTCCCGAGTGTTCTTTAGTGCATAGTATCAGAAATCACCTTGTATCCAAGATTTAGCTGCTTGGTCTCTGAGCTTGCGACCACGGTACCGTATTTTTCTCGGTCGGATTGGATGTAGTCTCTTACACTGGCTTTCAGTTGAGCGACTGAGTGACAACAATTGGCATCTGTTGTACTCTCGCAGCAGACTTCCTATAGGGAATGTCGGCATGTGCATCACGAGCTATAAGGGATTTGAATCATCTGGCATGATCTTCGTGGCTTTAAAATTGGGCTGCGTGTTGCAGAGGTCAACGGAGCAAAAATAGAAAACCTACGGGCATACTGGTGGCATATTCTTTTCTGAGGAGCTGGTGGCAGGGTTTTGACATATCCAGTAGCATTGTAATCCGAATTCCTATTGTGCGGACATCATGACATTTTGGTAACGTCAAGGGAAATGTGAGGCGAACTCTAAATTTCACAGAGGGTGAAAATGGTGGTGTGGTTGCGAGATACTCTTTTATTTTGTTTTTTCTCTGTCTGCCCATCCCACAATGTGGATCTAGTGATCTTATATATTGATTATACATTGAGTTTTGTTGGATTTATGTTTGTCGTGTGACTGAAATTCTATAGATGTTTGGAAAGTTCTAAGTGAACGGGATTTGACTTGGCCAACAAATTTATTCAATATTATTTTGCGAAGCAAGAAAATGCCCGAAGAAAGGAGGATAATCATTGTGGTGTCTCTTCATAAGAATAAAGGAAACATTCAAATTGTTTGAATTATAGTGGTATCAAACTTATGAGTTATATCATGAAAATTTGGGAATGTATGATTGAAAGAAGGCTAAGGTAAGTTTGGAAATTAAGTTATAACTAGTTTGGATTCATGGTTGGTCGCTAAACTATTGAAGCTATTCGCTTGTTGAGGAGAACAATGGTGATTGATAGACCTAAAAATAGGAACCTCTATGATTTTATTAATTTGGAGAATGTTTATGATTCAGTCCCAAGTGCGATTTTATAGAGAGTTTTGGACAAGAGACAAGTACTTGTCCTATACATTAACCTTATAAAAGATATTTATGATATGGCTTCTTCTTGTATAAGGATCTAGTCTAGAAAATTGACTATTTTAACATCAGCATCAGTTTGCTTCAAAGTTCAACTTTGAGTCTGTTCCTTTTTACTTTGATTATAAATCGGTTGACTAGTCACATTCATGATGAGATATCTTGGTGTATGTTCTTCGCTGATGATATTGTGTTGATTGATGAGACGAGAGACGGGGTAAATGAGAAGCTGGAGGTTTGGAGACACGTTTTAGAGACTAAAGGATTTCATATAAGTAGGGCTTATAATAAATATATAGAGTGCACATCTGATGGAAACAACGGTGAAAGATTTGAGGTGAAGATTGGAGACAGTAACATTGAGAAGAAAGATTCTTTTAGATACTTGGGATTTATTTTGCATTATGATGGAAAAATTGATGGAGATGTTACTCATAGAATAATTGCATGTTGGCTAAAATGGAGAGGATTCGGATAGTATTCGAAAGTAGCCGTGAGACCTGGTATGCTATATGGATCAGAATGTTGACTTGTAAATCATAGACATGTGTAGAGAATGACAATAGCAAGAATGAAAATGCTAAGGTGGATGTGCGATCATATACAGAAAGATAGGATTCAGAATGATGCGATCATATGGAAAGTTGGTGTAGCTTCAATAAATGATAATATGAGAGAAAACCGCTTATGTTGGTTTGACCATTTGCAAAGGAGCTCGGTTGATGCACCGGTTAAAAGATGTGAGATTCAGGATGTTGCTGGTTAATAGAGGGCGTGTAAGGCCCAACACGTGTTGGAATGAGACGACTGAAGAGATCCTAGTTTTTTTGGATTTAAGCCCGAGAATGACCCAAAATAGATCATAATGAAGGCAAAGAATCCGAATAGCCGATCCTACCTAATTGTAGGAAAAGGCTTTGTTGTTGTGTGACTAAATTCTTGAAATGTGAAAATTGATACCATCCATCATGGCTAATTCTAAGGGAAAATTGTTATTGCACCTAAATAGAGATGCTATTACAGCGGAAATATGCAAATCATGAGCGACACAAGTAAACAGTTTTTATACTACTGTATTTTACTTGTGTTTTATGTCAGTAGGAAACATGCGTTCAGTAGGAAAGTACATGTGTACTAGTAGAATGCGGTTTCCTTCATGACGGGAAATGGTGCTTATATATATGCATGTGGAAAGTATGATCTATACTCAAGATGGTTTTATGAACATTATACAATTTGAGTTACTTTGTCTCCTCAAAGGGATTTCTCAGTGGGCTGTGCAGGCATACAATTTTTAAGTTGTTGAAATTGCAATGGTGTTCTGAGCCTTGAATGAATGATGATCATGCTGCTACTGTTTTGCAAGTACCGTTTGGCAATATGAATATTTTTATATTAAAGTTCTTGTTTCTTTCTATTGGTAGATGCATCAAACATTCAAATAGTTATTCATAGAAGTGGCTTTTTTAATTTTGGATTTCATGGATTTCACATTAGCTTGGAGTCTTCTAGGCCACAAATTAGGTGAAATTTCCCAATCAGGCTGGATCTCGGACTGTTACAGAGGTCAATAAAAATTAAACTATCACGAGAAAATGTTAATGAAGCCACGATATATAGGTTTATGTGATTCACATACTACAAGGATGCCAATATTGCAAACAAAGTTTAGGAAAGCGGTATGTGTATGCTTTCGATCAGGCCATCGAATACCGAGCAAGCGATATGCGGGGTATATGCAGTTGTACATGGTATTTTAATTTTTAATTTAAAAATAAATAAATGTCTAAATAACATCACTACGGAATTTATGTATCTAAGTGGAGTTAAAGAAAATCTAAGAAAAACGGTTCATGTTAGATGGTTGAGTATATGCTTTTAATTGCCTAACGTTTAATCACAAAAAAATTGGCCATAAAAACTTCACATATTAGATGATTCATAATAACAAAACTTCATTACCACATGCATGCACGACATGAGAAAAACCTCAATCAACATATGTTAAAATATTTGATGATACATTGCATATACTCATGAAAACAATACGTGAGATAAACATAAAATATTGTATTTACACAGTGGTATAATGCATTACAATTGTATACAAATGCATGCCATATTCTTACAGTTGAATGGAAGAAGAGGCAGATATATGGAATTAAGCACATGAATGAGAAGATTGGAAAGTTGGAGATGATGGAACAATATACGAGGCATATGCGGGATATGCAGGGCATATACGGGGCATATGCAGGGAATATATGCGGGGAGGGTGCATAATGCACCGATTCATGAAATCGGTTCGGTTTGCATGCCACACAAGCATATGCGGCCGCATATGCGGCCTGTGCGGTTGATTTCATGAACACTAATCGCAAATGGAGGATATCTTACCACTCCAATTTAGTGCCATCTCACCAAGATCTTAGTTTGAAGGCCTATAAAAAGTTGTATAATTACTACCTCTTAACTCAAGTTTAAGCCAATTTTGTTGCCCCCTTGGGTTCACACAAATAATCAAAAAGTGGTTATGACTTTCTAACACAATAAGATTTCTTTAAAAAAACACAATAAGACTTAGGCTTAGGAACATGACGTTATCAATTACACATAAAATTGTAGGACTCCTTAGTAAAGTCTAATGAAAGTTAAAATCCTCTCAAAACATTTTCGACCGTTTCAAAGTTTCAAACATATATATATCAGCTTGTTCGAGTTTGTTTTTGTCATATAAAGTTGGTCTGGGATTCTATCCTCATTGAGAACCCATAAGAACCACCTTTAAATCTGACCATTATACCAAATTAGATACACCAATGACTCCATAAACTTAGCTATGTTTGGAAGCACAAATTACTTGTTTACGACATTAAAATAGGAAGATGCCACCGTGATTGGTGAAGCTTCTGTTTCTAGAGAACAACTTGTGTGACTCAGATTGGTTGGTACATATTGAAAATTGTAAGACAAAAAAAGGGATGGCAGGAAAAAGGGGTGGACGTGCTTGCAGCACGGGATTTCTAGACGGGGGTGCATTGAGGAGCACGAGAGAGAGAAGAAGACGAAGAAGAAGAAAGGGTGAAGATGCAGAAAAAATGTGATTTTAATAATATTGGTGTTATTATTACCGAGTCATTCTTTACTATTGATGCATTTTATATTTTAGCACTTTCTATTTGTAGTCCTTATTGGGAATGTTGTCTAAGATTATTATGTAATTCCCATTTATAGGGCTTTAGGGTTTCTAGCTATAAAAGGAACTCTACCCAACACCTATATTAACAAAGCCTTTTCTCACATTTTGTAGGGTTGGCTACATGGATTCTTTGACTCCATTCAGATATATCTTGGGTCATGCTCAGTCTTAGATCTAAAAAACTAAGATCCCTCCAGAAAGTCTTGTTCTAACACTTCTTGGGCCTTCCCCTTGAGTAAAAGTCATCTCTTGGTTCATTCTATTTTTCTCTACATTGAATAATAAAATATGTTCTTTAATCTATCAATATGACTATTTTTATAAAGAGGCACATATTACATGCCACAATTAAATAACATAAACAAAATTCTAACTAACTCCTAGAAGACATTTTAAATAACTACTATTTTTAGAGACCTCAATTGATCCCACTTTGTCAAATAATATTTACTTTATCATGGACAAGTTTCAAGCAAATCATTGTAGATTAGTTTTGGTTTCTATTATATCACAAGCGCAGTCAACTCTCTCCCTTGGTTGCCGACTGCTAGATACGATGGTCATGGCTACAAAAAGTATTGCTGCTGGGAAGAGACATAAAATCAAGGGTATGCTATGGAAGATAGATCTCTCTGGATCTTACACGTGTGTATTACAAGTTCATTTGGACCTCTCTATCGAAATGGTATTCCGGAGACTTGGATTGCACAAATGGAGTGATGCTTTACAATGACATCTTGCTCGATTCTAGTGAATGACAGATATGAGGATGGATTTTTCTAACCGCAAAGGGGTCCAGACAAGGGTGTTCGCTTGCTCCCCTCCTTTTTATGGTGACATATGCCCTTTATGGTTTGGTTGATTTGATTGTCATTGAGAATTATACAAGGATTACCCTTGAATTGATCTCTCTAGCCACATTCTTTAGTAAATAATACCATCTTTTGTGGACGGTGGGCTCTGTGAATGTAAAAAGATTTTATTTGACTTTTTCCAGTGGCGAAAGGACAGGGGTTAGGCAGGGGTGCCCGCTTACTCCTCTCCTTTTTATGGGGGTAGATACCCTTGTTGGTATGATTAATCTGACTGCTCATTGATAATTTTATAAGGGTTACACTCGAATCCACTCTAACTACGTTCTTTTGTAGATAGTACCATCTTGTATGGAAGGTGGAGTTTTTGAATGCAAAAGGATCAATGTGATTTTAGACATCTTCCGTGACATCGTAGGCCTTTGAGTTATTGGGGAAATATGTTTTTGTTCCTTTTGACATGATGGTTTTATTCATCTCCCTGAGGACGAGTTACTAGAGGAGGAGGCGTCTTGATGGTTCAGTTGCTTTTCTAGGACGAGCTAACACATTCACACACATGGAACATGTCATTTCAAGGCTACAAGAGTATACATCTGAAGGGATAGTTCTGACCGGGCTATTAAGTTGAACTGAATTGAGGAACATGGACCCTAAGGGTTGTTGAGTCACTATTTCTAATCTAAATATAGTTCCGAATACACTAACAATCCAAATGTCTTAACTAAGATCCAAACTTCAATTTTGTAAAGACAAGTCTGAAAGTCATAATCATTCTACTTTCTTTATTTTCTTTTTCTTTATATTCTATTTTGCATCACTTATTCTCCTAATAAGTTTTTGTTAGGGACTAGCAAAGGTAAGTATATGGGGTGATGAATACCCATTCATTAACCTTTATTCCTTTATTTTTTTCTTTAAAAACTATAGATTAATACAAGTAAATATATCTAACTTGTATAAGTTAAAACACCTACTATTGTCTGTAAATAGTACATAAATTCCGGTAATTAAATACAAAATAAATGAATAAAGAAAAGAAAAGAAGAATAAATGAAGTATTGTAAATACAGGCTGACCCTAAACCTCGAGACGAAGTCAATATTGACTTGGTCGACAAGAAATAAAGTATGGGGAGATAAGGGCAAAGAAATACAACAAAAATAAAACAGACATCTAGATGCCCAACACACTGCATGTAGCAAAACTAACACTAATTTATACACACTTTTACACACCTAAAATAAAGATATTTTCAACACAAAACATGTACACATTAATGCATATAAAAAGACAAAAAATGCACATAAAAAAATGCTCTGTGCAATTGGGACACGCAGATAAAAAAGCTGTAAATTGAACTTCACATATACATATCTTCTCCATATGGACTTGAAATTGACCAAACTTACTTTATTATACTCTAAATTAAATTCTTTATTTCTAAATTAAATTCTTTATCTAATGAAGGTGGTTTCATTAAAAATGAAGTTAAGATACAAAAGTTGGCTTTTTGGGTCCCATTGTACTATATTTCCCTATACATTTTACTCATATTTCTTGATTGCCCAGTGAAAACACAATATTGCAGTGCCTTGTCTGAAACTTGTGCAATTGAAGTCCGCTTTTGTGATAAAATAATAATTAAAAATGCATATTTGTTTGCACTCACACGTATACGGTGGTTTGTCCTTTTCTATTATAAATTGTGCTTTGAATCTCTTTGCATAACCGTGGTGAATCTGCACACTCGACCATGCCTAACAAATGGAGCTATATATATATATATATTCCTTATAAGAATTCTGCTTTGCAAGAATCTACTCTGTTTTTATGCTTATTTTATTATATTATGTTGATAACACTGCTTTATGCCCACTCTTTCATTGATGAATCACTTAACTTCATGTTATTATGTTTTGAAGCAGATCATCAGGATGCACAAGTCTCAAGCAGAAGAGTAACTTTCGTTTTAACTTCTTGTTTTTCCTACTCTAGGAAGATGTGTAATGATATTTTTTAAAAATTTCACCTTAGGCGGTTGATTGGAGAGAGAGACTCACAATGCAACACATTGAACATCTTTTCAGTAAGGAGGTAAATGTTCAACTGAATTGTGTAATGAAACTTTGGATTTTAGTGGTGGAATTGTGGTGGAATTTATTCAAATTGTTTTCTCTAGTTGGTTGAAAAATTAAGTTCTCTGATTTTCGTTATTGACAGATAATTGATGCCATCAAAGAAAGCAAAGATGAACTTGGTCCATGGAGTCTTGACTTTGTTAGAAGAATTCAGTTATCTTCATCTTGGCAAGTTGAGGGAAATGACACTTCCGGACAAAATGTTGCAACATTTCAGAATTATACTGCTTGTTTTTCCATTACATTTCCATGGCACTTGATTCATTGATGATTGTCTGATGGTAATTTCTGCCTTAATTGAAGTCAAGCGTGACAGTCATGGAAGCCGGACGTGGAAACACTGAAAATAAACAAAAAATTCTTCCAGTGGATGGTTCACATGCAATAGATAAGAAAATAAATGTTGTGACCGGTGAGTAATCCTTGATCAGCTTCTGCTACTCATTTAGTTTCTAATGCACATATCTAAATATTTTCAGATTTCTTTGTATTACAGGACAGTCAGATTTTATCGACTCTCCAGCTAAAGTAGCTCGAAGGGTGAGATTGTACTTGCAAGATTATTTTTTTGATGTGAGCTAATAGTTATGACATGAGTTGTGTTGTCCATGTCACATTATTTGGTTGGAAAACATGATTTGTCCTATGAAATGGATAGTTAACTTCGGGTGTGGACTTAATGATATTTAATTTAATGTTGGTCTGTCCCTTTGGGTGACTCTCTCTAGTATTATCTATGCAGCAAATGAGAGAGAAAAGGAAGGAAAAGAGGGCTTTGGAATTGCTTCAAAATGATGAAGAGGCTATAGTTAAACTTGAAAATGCTGCAATTGAGCGTTCAAAAGCTGTAGATTCTGCAGTGTTAGGAAAGTACAGCATATGGAGACGAGATAATGAAAATGAGAATACTGATGCAAATGTGCGCTTGATCCGGGACCAAATGATCATGGCCAGGGTTTATTCTTTCATAGCGAGGTCAAGTAACAAACTTGATTTATACCAGGAATTGCAGGCTCATCTAAAGGAAAGCCAGAGGGCACTGGGGGATGCCAATTCTGATGCGGAGTTGCATCAGAGGTGAGAGGCACTTATCATTTGGACTAAAATGCTTACATTTCCATTATTTTCCCTAAATGATTTCACCCATTATTATTGGCATGGCCACTTTTTTTAATAACTTTTCTTCTTTTATTTAGCGCGCCTGAAAAAATCAAGTCTATGGGACAAGTACTTTCAAAATCAAGAGAACAACTTTATGATTGTAAAACAGTTACTCAGAAGCTTAGAGCAATGCTTCAATCAGCAGATGAACAGGTCCGAGGCCTCAAGAAACAGAGCACATTTTTAAGTCAGCTGGCTGCCAAAACTGTGCCAAATGGGATTCACTGTCTTTCAATGCGCTTAACGATAGACTACTATCTCCTTCCTCCACAGAAAAGAAAATTTCCAAGGTGTGAAAATTTAGAAAATACAAATCTTTATCACTATGCCCTTTTCTCTGACAATGTGCTTGCAGCCTCAGTTGTGGTCAATTCCACAGTGATGAATGCTAAGGTCAATAATCCTTTTATTTCTCTCTTTCTTATCGCATTTGCCTCATCTTATGGTAGTTTAAATTGCCTTCTAAACAACTGTTTTATGTATGCAGGAGCCTGAAAAACATGTTTTCCACCTGGTTACCGATAAATTAAACTTTGGGGCTATGAACATGTGGTTTCTGTTGAACCCACCTGGAAAAGCTACCATTCATGTTGAAAATGTGGATGAATTTAAATGGCTAAACTCTTCTAATTGCCCAGTTCTGAAACAACTTGAATCTGCTGCCATGAAAGAGTATTACTTTAAAGCTGATCGGCCAACCACTATTTCACAGGGTTCTTCTAATCTTAAGTACAGGAATCCTAAGTATTTGTCAATGCTAAACCACCTGAGATTCTATCTGCCCCAGGTTTATCCCAAATTGGACAAGATATTATTTCTCGACGATGACATTGTTGTGCAGAAGGACTTGACTGGGCTGTGGTCAATTGACCTAAAGGGGAAAGTGAATGGTGCAGTTGAAACATGCGGGGAGAGTTTTCATCGTTTTGACAAGTATCTTAATTTCTCAAATCCCAATATATCTAAGAACTTTGATCCAAATGCATGCGGCTGGGCCTATGGAATGAATGTGTTTGATCTGAAAGAGTGGAAAAAGAAGGATATAACCGGGATTTATCACAAGTGGCAAACCATGGTGAGTTTTTTTTTAAATTCTTAACATGCTGATGACTTTTGCATATTTCAAATCATATAGCTTAATTCACTCTATGGAAGGGGAGCATTGGCACAAGAGTTATAGTTTGCTGCCATGTGACCTGGAGGTCATGGGCTCAGATTGTGGAACAAGGTCTTGTGAAATGCAGGATAAGGCAGTATATAATAGGCCAAGAACTGGCTCGAGCCTTCCCTAGACCTTGCATGTGGGTGGGCCTTCATGCGAGGACCAGTCCTTTCTTCTCAGCTGTACTACTTTATAGAAGAACACGAAATGGCCATTACTTACATAGAACTGCTCAGTTTGCTGATTTGTTATGCTAAACTCAAATTTCGCTTTTATTATGGTTTTATTCCATTTTTTTCAGAATGAAGATAGGGTTTTGTGGAAGCTCGGAACACTGCCTCCTGGCTTGCTGACATTCTACCGGTTGACTCATCCTTTGGACAAGTCATGGCATGTGCTAGGATTGGGGTATAACCCGAGCATTGACCGACAAGAGTTGGAGCGTGCTGCTGTTGTTCATTACAATGGAAACATGAAGCCATGGTTGGAAATAGGAATGGCGAAATACAGACACTATTGGACAAAGTACATCAAATTTGACCATCCTTACTTACAGAAATGCAAATTCAGCGCGTAGACTGCATGATACGTAATTGTAAAAAGTCGTAGCGTATAGACCATGCCATTTGGAGATGTATTTCTCCTTTGTGCATGCTCCCCATGTGCTCCTCTGTCTCAGCTCATTCTCCCAACTTGCAGATGACCCGACCTTAAGGAAGGATTTCCGCCTGATCGCATTAGTTGGCTGTCCTGTTATTCCATCCATGCCAAAATGTCACAGATTCATAGTTTCTCTTCGAGAAGTGTTTACCAATCGTCTTGTATCAAGATGCATAAGGCTGTTGGCCTCAGTTCTATGATTTTTTGTTTCTTCCATAATGTTTGTGAGGAATATAGGAAATATATCAACTTTTCTTCTTTCATGTGTGCCTTCACTGGATTTTGTCTCCCATGATTATTTTGGTGCTTTATCATTTTTGTTTGTTTGTGATCATCCATCCTGAGGAATACACCACCATATGCATTCATTTTGTAAGTCTGTACCTGAAAAGAAGAAATCGGAACAAGAGAACATACACCATCCAGTTAGGAGAATTGTCTATTCAAATCACTCAGCAAGGACAGAAATTGGCCCTTGGGCCATTTTTGGTAGGGCGATTGGTCTCGGTACTGGGAGTTGGTCTCCTTCCTGTTCCTCAAGGGCTTCCTTATGACGTGCCTTCTCCCACCACATCAACCAACTCCTGCCATCTAGCCTCTTGCTCTGCTTTCCCCACGTGCCATCTCCTCGCCCCTTGTGCCCTTTTTCACCATTGCAGCCGATCATCTTCGTGTTGGTTCCTTTGCTAGATGTAGCTTTGCTGGAGGGCAGACCTGAAACCCTATCTTGGAGTTTTTGGTGTATGTTTCTATTCAAATTATCTGAGATGCATCATCTGGGATTTTTAGGAAGTTTTTAATATTGAGTCTTATCATAGAATTATTGAGAGGCTCATCTACTATTTGACCTATTGCATTAACAAAGATTAGACGTCCTGCTTTATTAGATTCTATTTTAGGTCAAAAGATTGATATGTTTGTTTCATTATTAACCCCAATCAAAACCCATCACTGTATAGTTGCAGTTTAGATGTTTTCAGCAGCTTTCCTGATTATTGTTGAGCAGAGCTTTGCTTTATAGGATTCTAAAGCAATAACCTAATCTGGATTCAGTGATTTATTCGAATCCAATCAAATCTTACAAATAAAAGAGATGAGGTGATAGTGATCCATATAAAGGTTTTTACCTTTGGTCATTCATGTTTCACTACCTATAAAATTTCATGTTACATTCAGTAGAAGCTTCATTCAATAGATTACCAGAAGTAGCTCAAAGTGTATAAATCTTTCTATCTAAATCGTGTTTAAATGACTTTGCTCTATATATGTGATTAATCTGTGGGGGGTCTAGTTATGTATCACCTTGAAATCTGCTTGAAGTTTGATGTGTTTTAAATGTCCTTTATCGAAAGTTACTTCCAATTCATATTATCGCTTTTTGTTATCATTTATCTTACAGTTGACTTGGAGGAATCTTTTATTGTGATGCAGCTTGTGTCATTTTCATCTGAGAAGTTAAACTTTAGATAGCTTTTCTGATTGAGCTTTATCATCCGTGTGAGATCTAGGATTGGTTATGATTAGTGAGATGCTAATGTGCTCATCTAAGATGCTGATGTGCTTGATATACACTGGTAAAGTAAAGTGCTTGATAGCAACTGCTA
Source organism: Ottelia alismoides (assembly GCA_037367405.1). NCBI lineage: Eukaryota > Viridiplantae > Streptophyta > Magnoliopsida > Alismatales > Hydrocharitaceae > Ottelia > Ottelia alismoides. Next base: position 159,002 of record JAZKJV010006562.1, on the reverse strand, counting down.
CTCTTACATGTAATTTTAATATAAAAAAGTTAGTTGTGCATTATGGACTTGTATAAGTTTTTATAGTTATGTTTAGCATCTAACATTGTTCCATAACATTTTTTTCATGATTTATATGCATATTAGATATGTACCATGTCCCCAATTTGGTTTATGCGGATGGCTACTGTATGCTGTGTAAGTTTTGTGATTTGATGTGATAAATGTTCTATTATCACCAAGTATTTGTCTTTTGCTATGGTTTTGACATGGTATATATCTATGCTTTTTTTATCATGTTCCTTCTATGACAATTCTTATAGGGCGTGTTTGGTACGAGAATGAATCCGAATAATATTTTATTCTCCTCTTCCTTTATTCCTCCTCATCTACTCATCCCCCTTCCCTTCTTCCCTTATTCCCCTCTTTCCTTTCAGGTATTCACCGGCAGGATTAACGATACACACTGCATGCAAATGTCACCGTGCGAAGGTCCTGGTATTGTCTCTTAACGATGGTATCTTACGAGTTCCACATGAATGAAAGTTTCTGATGGACTGCGCAAACACCACCACTTTTCTTGCTCTATACCTCGGTGTCATCTATCACCTTCCTGAGTTTAGGGCACACGATTATTAATTTTCATGACTGCAAATTCTAAAGTGTGGAAGCTACAAAAGTTTCTACTACTAGGAGTACAAATCAACAAGTAAAACGTGTAGCCCAATTGGTGCATCCACCGCAAAATTATGTATAGTTTCGAACTACTCACTGTTACAGCTGCTCTTGAGCGCATGTTGGATCTATGCAAATGGGTAATACTATGAGCAATTGCTCAGTACGATGCTATATAACAACCATAAAAGTAACAGTAAAGTGTATAAAAGAACTATAAGATAAACCTGCCACAACGATACCATCATAACCAAAAACTTTTTGTGAAACGCTTTCTACTTGCCGTGAGCCAAACACGGTTCACTGCCCATTAGTAAGAGTCCAAAATGACATATGGTACTAGAAGATTTGGCTATCGTCACCGATTATAACCCACCTCTCATTGGGAGAGAGAGGCACAAAAGAAGTAGAAGAAAGATGTTCATGTTCTTTTTATATAATTCCCGATTGATATTGCTTACTAACCCAAACATTCTTTAATGTACAATAACACAATTCATCTACAATGACTTGTTGTTCTACATTTTGTAATGTTCACCACTTGTATTATATAAGTGCTAGTATCACAATAAATCATATCATGCGCTTATCATTTGTATGTTTATCCATGTATCCCACTGGGCTTAATCACATTCATGTATATATATGCAAGCGTGCAATTTAAGACTCTCACCATCATGTAATTGCTGAGTTTCAATCATAATACATAATCTCAGCAGTTATATACCATGCAATGAAGTAACCAACTCAAGCAACAAAAACCTTATTTAAACTTCAACTCATTTACCCCAGCTTAGCCGCCACAATGGGTACCTGAGAGCTAGTGCAATGTGGAAAAACAGGATTGCACCGGTTGCCACCCTTGATGAAATACAAGTCTTCCGATGAGTGACATACTGGGGATGCGAAACATGCCAACATTATCTGTAGCACTACATTTGATCGACATGATTGCAGAACACATCGACAATTTCCGAGGAGCCATAACTAGCATTCATCCAGGACTCACTGAGACCGCGAAAGCTGCACCCCACTCTCGAGTGTGCTAATTCTCTCTAGGCGTAACACATGCAAACAATCACTCATAACGTGGTTTTCGATCTTAATCTCAATTAGCCATATCTCGGTAATTCATTTTTCATTCTCACTATGTGTCATCGTAAAAGCTCGGCCACGAGACAACGATCATAATAGTTATCATGAAATCTCAACCATGGGACACCATATGTATAATAAGTCAACATTAAACCTCACCCATGGGACATCGTATAAATCATTATCTTGTCACTTGTTTTTCGTCAAATATTTAGTCACTTCTCATTAAGAAAGGCATTCTGCCTAATATGATCCCAACTAATTCTACCGTATCATAATCATTTTGACCCACCTTAAATTGCCATAAATCTCATACATATTATTACTTTCCCTGCCATTTAATGTATATTTATCCATATGGATTTTGCATGTATTTCCATCATATTCTCAATCTATCGTCCGAACTTACATCTTAAGTCAAACTACCTCTTTTGGAGGTCATGCACAACCCGATCAGTTGGTCATAGAATATCGACACTTAAATCGCATGGTATGTACATTTTATTACGAAATTTTAGAATCATGGGTGGTTTGTGGTTTTAACACCTATAGGACTTCATTCTATGACTCCAAGGTACTTAGTATCTTAGAGTTGGTTGTCTTTGTAGGTACATAATTCAGATACATGTATCCTAACTAAGCTTCCAATACGTCCATTTGTTTCATTAATTCACATGCATGTTTATACATATATACAAGTGTGTGTGTGTGTGTGTGTGTGTGTATATATATATATATATATATATATATATATATATATATATATAGGGCCCTTCCAATGAGGTGCACCTTTCCTTGGTGCTTGGAAAGCCACTCATAATGACCATAAGATGGGAATCTAATGGATGAGATTAAAACCACCAAGGAAAAGTTAGGAGTGGTTTTCGAACTAACTAATTAGCTAAGATTAAGGAGGAGATTGAGCGCCTAACAAAAGAAGGAAATATTTTTAAAAGTTTCGAATATTCAAAAATTTCTATGATTACTTCAAATTAGTATTAAAAAACTTTCCTAAATTTGTTTTTAGACTTATCGATAACGTACATCCTGTAAACTATCAATGTCGTTGGGTTAAATAAAATTACTGCCAATTACAAAATTAAATTCTACATTACAATACGGTGCAAAGGAATACAATATAGATGCTGATATACATTAACAATTGGTTTCTGAAATACAATTGATATCATTATAATGACAACTATCTTTAGAATATAATATATGTTTCTTTTGTGACACAATATAATGAAAAACCAAAATATATAACATGTTGGAACAATGGGTCAATCTAGAATAGAGCATACATATTATAAACTGCAATTGTCGGTATGTATATGTTACGTTACGATGATTTACAATATAACAGCGCACAATACAATACAGTGCAGAATAATACAAAAGAAAGTCATGCCAATTTTAAATTATTTCCATATATACTGAAATTTTTAACATTTATATAACATATAACTCTTTCAAATACTATATTACAAAGTATAACACAATACGTGGACACTAATGTTTTAATTTGTACCACCATATCGAAAAGAAAAATTCCTTTAACAGAACTTTACATCATAAGTCAAAATTACCTCAAATGGACGACCCAAAAATTGTTAAGATGTATGTGTTTGTTTAAATTACTACTACTTACAAAAATAAGGACTATTATACAAAACAACGACAAGAAATACAAAATTAAGTCTTCCATATTTGCAATAAATGAGGATTGGATTACGTTGTCTAGCAGACAAATGAGATATAGCGTCATATTGTACTAATTTCTACAGTATAACACATTACACAGAAAAGATATATATTGAATTAAATGTTGGTAATATAGGAAAAAATCTAAAATAACATGCTTTTTGGAAAATGATATTGTCGGTATGTTTAGATTAAATTGGCAAAATTTACTAAAGATTAACATACAATACAATAAACTGCAAAGGTATACAAAAAAATCACTTATTTTAAGAAGTTGTTGAAAATTTTAATGCAATAATAAGCATTTATATGAAATATGTCTCTCCTATTTACAATATGTCAATATAAACAACAATATATGCACACCAAAATCGAAACTTTTTCTAATAGTAGCAAAAATAAGTATTTCTAAGTAAATACTTAACAATGTAAATAGAAATAGAAAAAAAGATTGAAACCTCAACTGATGAGTGCGTTAATTTACTATAATTGACGTAAATTTACAATTTAAAATATTAAAATACAATATATATCTTAAAAATCTTTTTCAATGCTCAACCAACATGTATATTATATCACGTATGTCACAATACATACCGATAAAATAAAATATTGAGCAATTAGATAAAACTTGTAACGTAAACAATAATATATCCAAATAGCTGATAAGAATGTCGAGCTTCGATTACTTAGAGGATGAATAATCCTATATAAAAGATCGTGTACTTGATAAAGAATTGTATTCTTGTTATACATTTTCAGTATTTAGTATACATATTACATTATCTATTAGACAAAAAAAAACACTTACGACATGTTGAATTTCGATAAACGAGAAGTTTTTGAATAGAATCAATTAGCATGACATACAACTAAAATTTTCAATCTAAATTAAAATAATTTTTTTTAATATATCTCTCTAAACTATGTATTAACAGCGATGAAAATAAGAATGATCCTATAAAATTTTTAAAAAGATATCATTTGAAAAGGATGAAGATTAACGAAAGAAATGAAACCTGGAACCGTGAAGAAGATGCACACGTTGTCGAATGAGCAATGGCAGAACAAAATTTGAATTTTGACAATCGAATGAACAATGGCGGAAAAAATTTTGAAATTTGACGGTATAGGAATATTAGGGAACAACATGTTTCTATTTTTAGCTAAGCTAATGTAATTAATTATTAATTATCTCTAATACAGCTACATAAATATATTTACTTAAATAGCTCTAAGTAATAACTATGTGGACTTTAACACCGTGATTTCCGCCATCGGTTAGAAGGAGAGCGAAACAGAGTTCCCTCCCACCGCGAAAGGCAAAGCGACTCAAGAACCCTAGGGTGTTTCTCGACTTCGAACGACGACGACAAAGGCTGAAAGACATCGATACTGAGAAGACGACATCCAGGTCAGATATCAGTCTATGATGATATATTGATTAGATATCTTAGTATTTCGTTTCTAAAAAATTACTACGAACAAAATGAAATTGAACAATGTAGGTTTTTATACCATTGTTTATCTTTTTTTTGCAAATGATGGATTTTTAATTGAACGATTTATTAATTGATGTTTACAATTTAATTTGTTAAACTAGGACAGTAAAAAAATCATGTAAACAATAAAACCTATCAATACTGATGGTCGAAAGCAAAAGAAAAAAATTTTAAAAATACGATCATTGTCTGATGAATAAATTTATAGTTAATCATGCATACAGTAAATGTTAGTTTAAGAGTTACACATTAAGGCATCTTAAGGAAAAAAATTTAACAATAATATCATTAAGTGTTACCGTGTAAGAAATCTTAATGAAAAAATTGTAGAGATGAGCAGCAGTGAATCAGATTTCGAAGAAATCAGGGGGCCAAGAAATATGAAGGAAGACTTAACAGGTAATTCTACCGATGAGGACAGAGTGAATGAAGAAGCTGATTCAAACCGAACAACTTCATTGGTGATGAAAGGTACATGAATGTATTTTCAAATAATATCATTACAGATATTCTATTAATATGTTGTATTTGTTATTTGTGAGTTACAGTGATGGGAAAAGGCCTGAGAAAAACAACTGACAAAGAAGATGAGCATATTGAAGAATGCATGACAGAGAAATATGGCAGTAAGATAGATATTATATATCCCTTTATAAATTTTTGTATTTTCTAGTTGTTACATCTGTTTTGTGTGTTGTATGTAAAATTAATTTAATTATATGTATACTTCTTTAAAGGTAAGGGATATATCCAGCACCGATGCTTTATTGAGCATTTTGTTCAATACATAGATGCACATAGACCAACAACAAAGCAACAAAGTCTTCTCAATAAGACAACATTCTCTAAATTAATAAACATTGGGAAGGTTGATATCGAAAGGAGGGTTCTTCAATGGATTGTAGAGCAATATCAAGGAGGACGACAATTCAAATTGGGGAACAGGGTTCTAAACTTCACCGACGAAGACATTGGAGCAATATTAGGGATTCCAAGCACTGGATTTACAGTGACTGTTAAAGGAAGACACCTACAGTGGAAGAGCTATATCTCAGAAGAGATATTTGATGATGGGATGATTTTCAATCGAAAGAAATTAGTCAATATTTTGATGGATTTCTACGATAGAGATGATGATGATTCGGTAGCTCTATACGTCACTTGTTTGATATTGTTCATGTTCTCGACCTTCTTGTTCCCAGACTGTGGGTACTCTTTCCCACGAGACTTACTCCATTACGTAGAATCTTTGGAAGATACCCGATTTTTCAACTGGTCAGATGCTGTAGCAAAAATGCTTTTGTTCAACATGGAAGATGTGCGTCATAGAATAAATCAAAGGCGGCAAGGATCTTCGAGAACAACACTTGGATATCTCACAGGATGTGTAGCATGCCTCTACGTAAGTAGACATGTTTTTGTATAATTATTAATATATTTTGAAACTAATCAAGATTTTTTAAATTTATACCAGGTATGGATGTTAGAATACTTTTGCAAGGACCTTGTCGTCAACAGAGATCTACGTCCAAGAATACGGAAATGGGCAGGCTCAATAAAAGGTTTGTCGAGAAGGATAGCTTCACTCAACAATGAACATGTATGCAATATTATATGACACTAGATATAACTATATATTGTGTATTGTTGTAAATACTATAAGTTTAAAGTATAGACAGTTAACTATTATACTTCAAATATATCAGATTTTAGGAGGTTTGAACCCACACAAGAATGAGATATTCAAAATAGGATCAGATGAATATGTTTTCCCGTATGAAAGGTTCATTCAATACGGGTTCTCCGTTAGAAGACCACAGATAAACCTCCGCACCCGAATAAAAGTTCCAGAAGATGGTCCTGCAAGGAGAGGGAGATACAAGATGGGAGATTTTCAAATTGTAAAAAGCCTGAATCAAGAGACTACCATTCGAGCTGGAAAGGGGTCTGAGAAACAATGCATGTGTGACGATTTTTCAAAAGAAATTGACAGGTTGCAGAAGGTAGTCGATGAATTGAGAGATATGCACAATGATAAGGATGCAAAAATTACATCTTACGAGATTCAATTAAGAAGATTGGAAGAAGAGAATGAAGAACTGAGAGGCAAACTGGGAAAACAGACCCAAGCTGAAACTGACAGAGAAATCAATGAGATCATGACAATGGAAGGAGAGAAGAATGCGACTGAAGCTGATGCACAAAAAAATACACTTGTGGTGGAAAACATATCTGAAATTGAACAAAAGATGGATGCAAAACATGAAGCTGAAATTAATGTAACCAATAGAGAGTCTATTCCATGTTTTGATCTTGGTATTGGGGAGCATGAATCCATTATAACAGAGAAAAATAAAATAGCACCGAGGAAGAAAAGAAAGGAGAGATCGGAAGTGCATCCTAACTCATTGACTAAAAGAGTTAAAGAGCGGAATGCAGCAAAAAGAGATGTCCGTGATACAAGAGAAATTATTCACAGTGAAGCAGACCACGAGGTGTGTATTGGGACTTAATTCTTTATCATGAAATGATTTATAGATCTTCTTGAGAATAAATATTAAATAATTACAGATATAATAAATACTTGTTTAAATATTATGTGTAACTATGTGATCCGGCAACTGACTTCATCGGATACGACAACATAAGCGAGGAACAAAGGAGATTGATTCAGGACTTTCTAAGAGACCCGGCAGACAAGTAAGTTAGAATTTAAGATAGAATTGTATGTTTTAAATAAATATGTAATTACATTTTAATCTTTTCTTTATGAAACCTGCAGATTTAACGCCACATACTTCACACCGCTTGGAATCTTTTGCAAGGGAAAAGAAATTTATCATTTTTTATATGAAAAAATGATTGAAGATAGCGTAATCAAATAATTTTATTTCATATTTTAAATATTGGAAAAATACTAAGATGATACATTTGCTTTGAATACAGATTTTGGAAATGTACATGGATGTTCTGCGACATAGATATTGTACCGGAGACACAATGCCATTCCTATTCACACCTATTTACAAGATGGTTAGTCACTACAATGTCATGTAATTCTATTAATATAACATAATACTTAAATCTTCATCATGCAGCAATATTTTGTAAATACGGTTGATAGAGCTACAAAGGAGGAGTTGAACCATCTGGACAGCCTTCATGAACTTGAAGATGAAAGGCTGGTTGGATTATCTAAGGTTTTCACAGTTATACACACCAAGAATCACTGGCATCTCCTGGTCGCAGACTTCACGGCGAGGAAATTCTATGCATATAACTCAATGAGAGGATCAAAAATTCACAAAAAGGATGCACAAAAATGGGTATGTGTATTTTCTACATTTTTACATTAAATCAATCTTTTGGTTATGAAGGAATTTAACAATATTTTTTATAGCATGGATGGATGTGCGAATGCTTTGGCATGGTCTTGGTGGACGAAACAATGAATGATTGGGATATAATATATGTGGTTGACAGCCCGCAACAACCTCCTCACAGCTTGGATTACGGAGTATACGTGATGAAGACAATGGAATACTTGTGTGAAGGAAGGGCTTTGGACTTCAGCTTTGAGGACATTCCAAGGTTCAGGGCCGAAATTGCATGTACTCTTTTGACATGTGGACACGTTGACAATGAAGCTGGAAATTAATTGAGAGCTGATGATGCATGTTGTTTTCAAAACAACGTCAAGACATATTTCATATATGTTTAATAGTGTTGAAATTTACTTTCCTGAAACAATATTTAGTTTTTTTTGTTTAGAAGTATTTCCTGGAACAATGTTGTACTTATAGGTATTTCATGGAATGCTGAACAATTTTGTTTAGTTTAATTTATTTACCTTAGATAATTCAGCCATATAACGTCTTTTTTTAAGTTTTTTATGCATGAATTGTATTTTGTGATGTTCTTCTGATTGTAATATGCATATAACTTAAACAAGACTTCAATACTGATATTGATTGTTTAACACATCAATGTAAAAATCTAATATTTGATATTTACCCATTATACGTAAATCATTATACATATTAAATATACAAATCAATGAAAGCATTATATTGGTGTTAAATATATTGATATCTGTATAAACCTCTGACTTCGACTGTTATGGATCTGTATAACCTCATATATATTAACTATATATAACAATAAGTTTATTACTGTGTACAATAATGAAAGTTGTTACACAATATGTTCATTTAATGTACAATAAATTGGGAACATTGTTTCACTTAGATAATATTTTTTACATGGAAGACAGTCGTTTTTACATTGTAACAACCTTGTGTTAACATGTAAAAAAATGATTTTGTTCAAAATGAGATATCAAGTATACAGATCAATGAATGCATTATCATGGTCTTAAATATATTGCTATCTGTATAATCTTTTGACTTGCATTCTTAAGGATATATGGATCTGGTATGAAGAATTAAGTTAATTAGAATGAAGAACTTTTATAAAATAATATATTCCTTTAATTTTGAAAATAACATCAAATAATCAGATAGCGTTACAATTTGAACAAAATAAATCCACGTAAATCACACCTCATAAATAAACTATCTAAATATTACAATAAATATTTTGTTTTGCACAATAATGTATCGTATTATACAATAAATTAAGTTATTTTACATTAAGTTTTGAACGTTGTGTCGCTTAGACAATCTTTTTCATTAACTTGCTAACATAATCATTATCAACAAATATTTCGAAGAGTTATATATATTTTGTTAATCTTTTTTTGAATCCAAACGATGTATTATTTGACAACCACAAAACTTTTTGTAAGATAATAATACTGAACAATAGCCAATATGGAACATACAATGTTTGACTAATTCAGTCATATATATTACATTCAAATGTTTCCAGAAAAACTAATCACATGAAAACAAAAATAACTACCAATCGTTTGATTAACATCAGATCATGCAATAAATATATAACAGTCAACACACTGTTATATGGAAAAAAATAAATAGAAAGTGTCTTTAAACATCGGTCTATATTCTAAAATAGCTGCAACTATGACCTCTTCCAGGTTGATCAATAAGATCCTGCAAAGAAAAAGCAAAATACATCAGTAAATCAAACATATTTTTTAAAAACAACTACGTATGTCATATCTGAATATGTTGTACTGGTTAAACTCTGTAATAACGAAATATTAAATCTAAAGAGACGAATAAAAATTTATAAAGTAACCAAAATGTCAGTTAAAAATATACCCCCTCGCATTTAAGTACTTTGCAATATATTTATTGTGAATCTGCCTGTCCTGAATCATCGCTGCGAAAAAAATTTTAGGTTATATAAACAACAAAACAAAACAAAAATAATAAACAGCTTAACCCTGCATACCAGTCTGAAGTTGCTTGAACCTTGTTTGAAGGACAATTTCTAGAATCATGACCAACATTATACTTCATGCAAGCTTTGCATTGTCTGCCTCTATTCCTTTTTAATTCTTGTTGAGAAATTCGACGACTGCCTGAGCCTTTTGGTCTTCCTCCCCTTCCACTACCTTTTGTTTTTGCGGTAACAGGGACAAGTACATGGTTATTATTATCATGATTTTCCAAATAAGATTGATCCTGTGATACATTTGCTAATCTTTTTTTTTGAATTTAAACTATGAACTTCTTCGAGCAATTTCAGAAGCTTTGCTTTTACGAGAAAGAAAATATCATCATATTCTACGCTACTTTCAGCAACAATCTGAGAACATATATCGTTTAACTGTCCAGACCTTTCATGTTGGGGATTTTGGTTGTAGATTGGATAATTCCCAGAACTCTTAATATTCCTGGTCCATCTGGGCATGATAAAAGAACTTGAAAGAAATGAATCTCCTCTGAACTTGATAACAGCAAGTAAATGCCTGCATGGTATTCCTTGAAATTTCATTTTTTTGCATTCACAAGATAGATAATCAGTCTGATGAATTTCAGAAACTATTCTATCTCTAACAGACTTATCGATTGATGAAACATTGTAACATGTCGATCCATCTTTTATTTCAGAAACACGAACGTTTAACATCATTAACTCCTTCAACTCTTTCTGAAACTTGTAAAAAATCCTTTTCGAATAAACATCAACCATTTGTTCTTCCAAAGTCCATTTGGTTCTTAACTTAGGCCTTCTAGTCTTTGAATCATGGTCCATATCATTCTCACGTTCTCTTAACCTCTGGATGGCTGTCTGGAATCTAGAAACAAACTCTAAAAGAGTGTTCTGTTTAGTAATAGAATTTTGTAAAAATGAGTTCATACTTTCACTCCTTTGAGTGCTACGCATCCCAGCAAAGAATGTGTCATTTGTATATACATCTATCCATTTCTGTCTTATTTCATACTTCTCTGCTAACCATTTATTCTCACTCAATCCAAACTCAGAAATGGCTGCTGACCAACCATCTTCAAATTGATCAATAGACTCACTCCGCCATACAAGCCGGCTGAATGTTTTAAGAGCCTTGACAATTTCCTTCAGTCTACCCAGTTTAAGTTTCAGCTTTGCCATAATATGCCATGTACAAAACTTGTGAACAGTGTTGGGAAATGAAATACGGATTGCAGCACCTATTGCTGGATCTTCATCAGTGATTATAGAAATAGGGTGTTTTCTAACAGCATCAAGGAATTGATTAAATAACCAAGTAAAACTTTCTGTTGTTTCTCTGTTGATAAATGCATTGCCAAAAAAAATTGAACAACCATGGTGGTTAACTCCACAGAAAGATGCAAATATTAATTTGTATTCATTTGTTCTATATGTCGTATCAAACGAAATTGTATCACCAAAAACCTTGTAATCTTCGATGGATACACTGTCAGCCCAGAATAAATGTGTGAGCCTATTGTCCTCGTCAGTTTGATAAGAGTAAAAAAATTCAGGGGTCAACTTTTTACAGTTATCAAAGAGATCTAACACAAGTTTTGCATCCAAACCATCACGACGTCTTCTCTCATCCCTGTTAAGGTTGTATATATCACGCACAATGCCACCCACTTTGTTGTTTGTAATGAAACCGTTATCCAAAAATGCCGATTGTTTTGAGGCAGGAATATTAACATCAGTCATGGACTTGATAAGCATTTTAGCAGCTTTAGAGAACTTTCTATTGGCACGAAGATATAGCCGTTTGCTGGGGGATACAAGGTTATGATTGTGCTCTTCATTGAAACAAACCACTATCCAGTCATGATCAACAAACCTATATTTAACCGACATCATGGCCTTACAACCAGTTCGAACAACACCAACAGCTCTCTCCGATCTTTCAAACATACTTTCATCGCTACAATCACTGTCAACTAAGAAACCATCTCTTGTTGATGAGGAAGCTCTTGATTTTCCTTCTTTCCAACATACAAAACTCTTAAACACCAGTGTCTTGTTTCTAGTTACTCTATCAACTCTATGTCTTGTGCTACTTTTGCGTACATTGAAACCCTCTCTTGTAGCATAAGCTTCATAAAAATTATATGCGTGTTCAATGGAACCAAAAACCATACCAACAGTGGGTATATGCTGATAACTAGAACAGTTTGCGATTGGGGAACTTGGATCAACTGCATTATTTTAAATAAAAATGAAAAACGTGTTAAAACTAATGATGTTTTTCCCAGATTTATCGAAAAGTATTGAAAAATATTAACAATAATAACTTCAGGAACCATGAATATATATTGTTTGTATAATTATTAAATTCACATATTAATAATATTACCTGAAAATGATGCATCAGTTGCTAGGCACTCTGTATATGTGATTTTTTCTCCAATATCCTAATATAAAAATGACACAATAAAAAATTTACTCAAAAAAAGGATTATGTGGAATCTCATTACCTCAATATTTGGAAGACATTCTTGTGCAATATCTCTGGAACGTATGGCACCCCATAGAGTTCCTGCTAAAATACAAAGAAAGTGAGATTGCGTAAACTAAACTAAGAAAAATTAATATAGAGCAATAAAATGTACAATTCAGATTAATATTTTACAATGGAATATGATATTAATTACTGCGTAAAAAATGTACTGGTATAATACAAAGAATGAAAATATTGTGTAAATTATATTAAGAAATAGTAAAATAAAATAACATAATGTATCATACAATCAAATATTGTACAATGGATCGTGAAATTATATAAATCATATTAAATGAATATATTGTAAAATATGTCGAATAATAATAAAATATAGGCATGTATTATTGTATAATGTCAAATATATATCAAGACAACAAATTAAATGAAACCACGTTTATTGGCAATAACTGTAAATGTAGTACAATTTAGCATAACTTGAGAACAATTTGAAGAACAGATGAAATGATTAGATAAAAATCATATTAATACTAGTAAAATGAAAAATTTGTATAATAAAAAAACACCTGAGGAGAGAGAACCGATATCAGAATTGAGATGACCTGAATCTTCAGTGATATTTTCCTGTTACAAAAAATAAATATATACATCAAATCGAAATATTTTTTGAAGAACAACATATAAATATACTATAATAACCTGGCATCTTTCTTCATAAAAGTTAGACATAAACTCCGATGCAGAATCATCGCTTGCTGAAGAATAGGAATCGTCCATGGGATGAAGATCGAATGTGGATGGAAAAGCATATGCGTTAGAAAAGTGAATTAAAATTAGTATAAAACCAATTTCCGTAATTTAAGGGATAGTTAATAAAAAAATCAGCGAAATTCGGAAGAGTGATTGAGTCATAACGCCACTGATTTGCTAAATATAGAAAACCGGGAGTGGTTTTTTGAGATGGTTTAGCGTGGTTTCGCATGAGTGAATATGGACAGATGATGGCCGTAGATGCAGATCAGACGGCCAATATTAGTGGCTTTCCATATAGCAAGGAAAGGTGCACCTCATCTGAAATATTTCCTATATATATATATATATATATTCCTAAGCTCATTAAATATTGTTAGAGTTATTATATTTACATTTATATTTGTGACCCTTCGAGTTCCGTAACACCCCATTACCCTTCGGCTTCCGTAACCCTCTGTGACCCTTCGAGTTCCGTAACCCCTGCGACTCTTCGGGTTCCGTAACTCTTGTACTCTCTAGGGTCTTCTCTCTATATAAGTGACCCTACCTTTATGGAATAAACATCTCATTAGTTCCTCTTCTCAATATGGTATCAGAGCGACGATTCTAGATCAGAGCCTAATACCCTAAATCCGCTGCGACCCCCAGCCCTCTCTCCGCCGACAAGGAGAGGGCTGGACCTCCTGCGTCGCTCCTGGATTCGATGGTCTAGCGCAAGGACGTCCTAATCCCCAACAACACCAGTCGCCCCCTCCAACGGCACCTAAAGCGCCGCCCGAGGCTCCAGCAGCTCCAGCTGCACCTCTTGCATCGTCGAAAACGCCCAGGGCCCCCTTCTCCAACAGCCCCTGCCTCACTACAACTTGTTTCTCCCAAATTTTTGTTTCTCTCAACTTGGTGTTCCGTACTCATTAATATATTAACTATGAGAGAAAGGAGGAGTCAGAGATGACTCTTCAAGACGTCTGCTACCTTATCACGACTGATAGACTGACACTCCAGATTATTACTCAAATCATCCATCTTCACCGAGCATTGACGTCTTCATCAGGGTATATATTTATTCTTTTACGACCCGACTACTACTCCTTGTTGGACTTCTTCTAAAGCGATTCTTCTTTAGGCACGACAGAGATATGTTCCAGTGACCTGCAAGCACTACAGAGATATGTTCCAATGATCTGATATCGCAGCAACTCTACAAGCATGACAGTGATACGTTTCGATGACTTGAAAGACGCATACCCATCCTCGGGCGAGGTCTTCCACCAGCAATAGACATATGTTATTGTGATGCATCATGTGAAGATGTGGTGTATCTTTTTCCTTTTTGTTACAAGCTGTATCTTTCTCGGCTCCAACTTGAGGGGGAGTGTTAGAGTTATTATATTTACATTTATATTTGTAACCCTTCGAGTTCTGTAATACCCCATGACCATTCGGGTTCCGTAACCCTCTGTGACACTTCAAGTTCCGTAACCCCTTGCGACCCTTCGAGTTCCGTAACTCTTGTAATTTCTAGGGTCTTCTCTCTATATAAGAGACCCTAGCTCTATGGAATAAACATCTCATTACTTCCTCTTCTCAATAAATATTAAGTATGCATCCTCACATTTCTACTTATTTGCCTCCTAAATTACATTTAGGCACGTCCCAATTGAAGGAAATAAGAAATGATATCTGTGAATCGTCACATTCAACCCTTACGTGCCCTCAGCAACCCACAAGCCATTAAAGAAAAAATCACTGTGACCTGAAATGATCCATAGAAAGAATATCCCATCCTCTGATTTTAAGTAATTGTTGATAATTACCTGATCAAGATCAGGATCAACTCCAACTACCCACATGTCACTAAAGGAAATTATTATGATATGTAACATTCATCGCATGAATAACTCGTTTGTTGAATTCAATTAACTATTGATACTCAGATTTAGATCCTATACACACACACACACACAAGATTTTAGTATCTTGACTGCATACTAGCTAGTTATATCATAGTTTGATGATAACAAACTTTGTGAATACAAATAGCTTTGCAAATTTTATGACAAGTTTATTCCAAGTTTGAAGCAGAAAGTTGTAAACAAGCTGAAAGTTGTGGACAAAGTAAAGAAGAAGAAAGCAGACTTTTATAATAGGCACATATAAAAAGACTCAAATATATGTGCATATTATCATGTAGGCGTATTAAATCCAATCCAAATTAATTGATTAACATTCCTGATCTGATTGATCATCTGTCTTTGATTGATCAATCTGCTGGACTTGATCAAACCGTCATTGATCGATCTGCCCACTTGATTTGATCGATCATTCTTGATCGACCAACTTTAATTTATGATCAGATCACAATTTGAATTCAACCTCTCAATAACTATCAAAAGATCGATCACCTTGATCTACATGATTGATTAACTTGAGAGATCGATCATATGTATCAGCTCTTGATGATCTCTTTCTAGATTTATTTCCAACGACTATATTCTTGAGTGAATGCCCCCACCACTATAAATAGGATGCTAGACCCATAGTTGAGAACAAACATTCCAAGGTAAAGTACACTCCTTCCCTTCTCAAAGCTCTATTCGAGGGTTCCCCTTTCGTTCTCTACTTCAAGATCACATCTTGACAGCCAGTCATCTACACGCTCGGTTTGCAATTCAATTATTTATTATAGCATATATTTTTTAGATAGATTATTCACATTTCATATTTATATTCGAGCCTTTATATGTTGTTGTAATATTTACTTTACTGATGTATTGTAACACATGGTGTTTGATTCAAGGTGTATAAAGAACTTAGCATTTGATCCAAGTTGTGGTAAATACTTTGGTCTATGATCCAAAGCACATGTAAAAGGTTGAGTTAGATGTGGGAAAATAACTTGAGATAGTGGGATAGTTGATTGGCTCGGTCTAAATACTAAATTAGGGAACTTAGGTCATGTTTTTTTACCTAGTGGTTTTTTCATGTTAAAATATTTATCCTTTTTTGTGGATTAATTGCTTATATATGTGGTGATTATTATTTGTGTTATATATATATGTTGACCATGACATTTTTTAGTTGTCTTTCTCCAAAGCGAATAAATTATTGGAGTGAGAGAGCTTATGATGAGAATCGTGTTTCCCTTGTCCCCTCCTGCGTACGAGATGACTGACTTCTCAAAAAGATCATCCAGAGGAACTCACAAAGATGTCTCACTCAAGAGGCTTATTGTGTTGCATTATAATAATCTGATTAACAGGTGGACCCATTTTCCATTATATTTTTTAATCAACATATATTTTCATTTTTTATTGCATCTCATAAAATCCTATATGTCTATCATTTATCAATTTCATTTATTCTACCAGTCACTTACTCTAATCGATCAACCAATTGACCTGATCGATCAACCATTTTACCTTATCGATAAGCTATTTCACCGTATTGATCAACCTGATCAATCATAATTTGCATGATTAATCTTAACTGGGACCGTGAGCAATGCGAGATAAAACTTTGTTCCATATTTTGATTTCGACTATATGCATATGCTCCTCTTGTTATCGTTATTACAAAGATGTAAATTTCATTTTTTTGTACCAGGACTGCCATGAAACAATCAAAACATGTCGCGATACAAAATAGAAACCATTCTAAACGTGACCTAAACACAATGGGAATACCGTTAAAAGATCTCACACGATGCCTAGACTCATAATTATAGAAATGATATGAATCCAACAACAAGAGGAGGGTAAATACAGTACCTCCAGGGATTTTCCTCTAGGAACTTTCTCCAGGGATTCCGGTATGTTGCGCGCGAAATGCATGCCCTCCACACCAATCCCCTCGTCAAGCTCTTCACAGCCATGGTCTCGGATCGTCGCTTGGATAAATTTCCATGACAGTGGCCATACTTCAGCGAGGATTCTGGAAATCGATGGTGATCGGGCAGTGGATCTCTGGTGATGGGACACCTTGGACAAGCTACTCTGCTCCTTATTTCGAGTTTGGGCGAGTAAACTGATCCAAATAGGATCTGAATCCGTTTATCGATCCACAAAGTTCAAATGCACGTAACTTTCGTATAAACTTGTATTTTGATGCTCTTGGACTCAATGGAAAGGTCTCAATGAGTACTAAACAATAGAATGCTAATTTGACTCATTGAAATTTTGGATCAAGTTTGAATGCTAGAATTAGGGATCTCACACTCCATATCCCTCAGAATCATATCCATGCAAAATGAACAGAAATGAAACATAGAATCCATTTATCCATTATCCCTATTTATCCCTTTTCCATGTACCAAAGGGGACCTCGATGTCCCATGATCACAAAGATTCCTACTATAAGTATGACAATAGATTGTGGTGCACTACTTAGGACTGGTTATTGAGTTATGGCTCAATGATCCAAGTTCGGGATCGACTATATAAGGGCTCGTGAGCTTGGCTCATTATGCCATGGAGCCGAGCCAGATTTTGGGGCTCGATAGGTTAATGAGCCGAGCTCGAGCCAAGCCTCGCTCGGCTCGATAACTCAATAATGGGCTCGATAAGGAGTATATACATATAATATTTATATATTTATATCTAATACAAATAAAATAAAAGTAGTCCTTTGCAAATTTTCCTTCACTACCTTTGCCCCTTCCACGAGTCAGGAGTCACGGCCCAATTCTCAAAATCCCATTCCCGCCCATGCATTTGCCCCTCGTTCACGCATTAGAGAATTAGTATTTTTTTTTCTTTTTTATAAGCAAATAAAATATTATAATTTATATTATAATTAAGCTTTTAATACAATTTAGATAGTGATCTACTGGTAAGGAACACAATCCGCATAGAGTATGTTGTAGGTGCGAGTCTGTACAAAACATTTTCCCACAAAAAGTACTCTTTACTTAACGAGATTGACTTGGGCTCAAATACAGATCAGGCTCGGTAAGGAGCTCGGTTGGGCTCGAACGAGCCTGCGCTCGAGCCCAAGTCTAACTGGGCTTATCGAGCCCGAGCTCGAGCCCGTTTCTGACTCGGCTTGTTGGGCTCGATAGCCAGCCCTAGAACTACTTGCATTATGTATCGTGCATAAGCCACCAGATCTACGTTATTAGTTCTTGCGTGCTTCCTTTCAACTGGAAGCATGCTTCCAATGTAAGGCATGTTTTTTCTCTAAACTTATGGATTCAATTTCATATCGACATGTTGATGCCTTTCATTTGAAACCTTAGCTCTCATTTTTTTCTTGAACTCAATATAGTATACACACAGGATCAGTACAGTATACACGCAGGATCATGATCTAATGTCTGATTAGGCAGTCTTATAACAGACAATGCTATTTCAAATATACAACACAAGATCATGATCTAATGTCTGCTTTTAATCTTCTTATGGACAGTACATAAAAATCGGATTATTTTGTTTAGAGATCGCAATTATTGTTGATGACGCAACAACTCAAATGTTCGCATCATCCCCTTGCAAGCTTCCTTAATTTAAACATTATTACAATTTTTCGATGCACGAATCAGACAGGATGGTTGGCTATGTTTATTGCACTAAGAGAAAGAGAGATTGTACATGGTGCTTGCTTAGTCATTGCCAACCACTAGATGGACAATTTGTGACATCTAAGATTGATGTGTCGTATACATACATGAATCAATCAACCAGTCAATCAAGATTATCTACGACTTGATAGTGACTTAATGACTCATATCAAATCAAGATCTCTGCGTCTGTTGAGTATTTAGTTTTATAGGGGTATGATTTCAGACGACTACATTTATATGGACAATCATAGAAGGGTTTGGATTACTTGACGAAAATGTATAGAGATTATTTATGTTGATTGGGGTGAACTGTTCCATGAATTACCATACTTGTTCAGAGCATTGGTGATTTCCATCCTTCGAGCTGTTAAAGAATTGAAAACAATCGTAGTTGTGACTAAAGAGATATGGAGAGGCCTTTTTGAGCTTTTGGTCCGTGTAGTGATGCTTTTAGGCATTGCATGCATGTTTATTAGCATCGATGGAACGCACATGTATGGAACGTACAAGCAAAAACTTCTTATTTCTTGTAATTGTGACGATACTAACCGCATTGTCCATGTCTTTGACAGAGGAGTATGAACTAAGTTGGGTGTGGTTTCTGGTGAAGATTCGCCTGGGGGATCATATAGGCCCAATATGTATGTTATACGACCGCACTCTCAGTATTCATGATGCCATACGACGTGTTGAAGTATAGTTCAAACCTCCATATGTGTATTGCCTTTTTACCCTTTATCATGTTTCTAGTAAATTCAATGATGGCCATAAAAAATAATTAATGGAGAGAATGGTCAAGAGAGATGATAAGGTGCATTGACAATCCAAATGGAATGTCCATATAGAAAATTTGAAAGAATGTGATAATGCACCTAAATGGTTTGACAAGACAACCATCTTAAGGAACTATGGACTATAACACTCCGTGGTGGATATGATATCCTATATAGTGCAAAAAAATCTGGAAGTTACAATAGTAGCTTCAGTTTTCATAAAAGTGTTGTATTTGTATTAGACATTGTTGATATCACTTGAATCCTAACCACTTGTTGGGTTGCTGAT
Source organism: Ottelia alismoides (assembly GCA_037367405.1). NCBI lineage: Eukaryota > Viridiplantae > Streptophyta > Magnoliopsida > Alismatales > Hydrocharitaceae > Ottelia > Ottelia alismoides. The sequence continues at coordinate 138,817 of JAZKJV010006562.1, read as the reverse complement.
GTGGATGATATGTGCCATGGCTTCTGATTGGCTGAGAGTTGTTGGGTCAGGACTGCTGACATGTTTGATTTATGTCCTGCCTTCTGATTGGCTGAGAGATGTTGGGTCAGGATTGCTGACATGTCTAATATGTGTCCTGCCTTCTGATTGGTTGAGAGCTGTTGGATCGAGATTGCTGACATGTTTCATCTGTGTCATGCCTTCTGAATGGTTGAGAGTTGTTGGAATGGATTGCTGAATACAAATGATATTCTTCTATTGTAGTATAAAAGGGGCCTTAGGGCCATCAGATACTGCATTCCTAATTCAGATCATGTATCTCATCCTATATATGTACCTTCTCAGGATCCTCTGTATTACATTTTTCTTCATATAGTGAAATCGATCGCCGTTGTCCAAGGACGTAGCCATTTACAGGTGAACCTTATAAATCCTTGTGTTTGCATCTTTCTTGTTTGATCGTGTTTGGGCGTGTTTGCTTCCGTAATTCACAACAAACTGGTATCAGAGCTTCAGGTTCCATCAGGATTCATTCAGCAAGATGGCATCACACAATCTGAAGATCGAGAAGTTCACGGGGAAGAACGGATTTAGTCTATGGCTGATCATGATGCATGCCCTTCTGAAGCAGCGGGACATCTGGGTACCATTAGATTAGAAGCGATGAAAGGCATTCGAGCCATTTGAGTTGATGGTTCAGGAAGAGAAGGCGCGCTCAACAATCATGCTATTGACAGATGAGATTATCGTGGAGGTTGCCGATGAGGATTTCGCAATCGGTCTGTAGTTGAGATTGGAAAGTCTATACATGAAGAAGTCTTTGGCCAACATTGCTCTTGAAGCAACATCTGTTCTCTCGCCTCATGCATGAAGGTGCATCTCTTAATAGAATATTTAGATCTCTTAAATACATTATTGATGGATTTAAAAAACATAGAGTTTAAGATTGAATATGAGGATGCTGCATTGATTTTATTGGTTTCTCTTCTATTATCATTTAAGAATTTTGTTCAATCATTCATTGTGGGAAGAGAATCCATAACCTTAGAGGAAGTTCGCACGAGCCTGCATACGCATGAACTTCGACATGTGGCTATTGGGATGCGAGACTCTACACACTGCAGGTTTGGTTATGACTCATGAGAAGAGTCATGCCAGTTCTGACTACACAAAAAACGGAAATCACACGTCCAAGTTAAAGAATTATAATGCTAGAGACCTCTGCAATTACTACAAGGAACCTGGACATTGGAAGAAAGACTGCCCAAAGAAGGCCACAATTGTTGCAGTGGCTCAGGTGGCAGAGTTTCTGAAAATGATTTCGTTCTCACCATCACAGATCAGAAGATGACAGATAGCACATGAATTCTTGATTCAGGTTGTTATTACCATATGGCTCCTAATAAAGATTGGTCATGTACCTATGAGAAGATAGATGGTGAAAACGTCGTCACAAGGAGTAATACAATATGCAAGATTGTGGGGATTGGCTTTGTGAAGATCAAGATGCATGATGGAGTCGTAAGGACTATGACAGAAGTACGACATGTTCTTGATTTGAGGAAGAACCTTATATCCCTTGGAGTCTTGGACTCTAAAGGATACATGTACGACGCTGAAGGCGAAGTCATGTAGGTTGCCATAGCTGGGGTTGTTGTCATCAAGGGTAACAAACAGAAGACCTTATATGTCTTGCAAGGGTCTACAGTTCTCGGGAGTAAGTTCAAGCGTTGTTTGGACTAGCTCGATGTCGATAGTTGACAGTAGTCCCAAAGAGGGGTTGGCGGCAGCAAGGTGAAGCTCGACAAATCTTCTCTAAGGAGAAATTTTAATGTGAATATTGTTTATAATTCATTGATTCTTATTATCTAAATTTTAAGTGGTGAAGTATAGTAGTAGTTAATTCTGCTATATGAGAATTCATCCCCAGTAGAGTCTAGCAGTGATTAATTCTGCTAGTGGAGAATTCAACTCATGATGGAGTATAGTAGTGGTTAATTATACTATACAAGAATTCAACTCCGATGGAGTCTAGCAGTGGTTAATCTGCTAATAGAGAATTCAACTCATGGTGGAGTAATAGCAGTGGTTCATTCTGCTATATGAGGATTCAATTCAAGGTGGAGATTGTTGATATGACTTGAATCCTAACCATTTGTTGGGTTGTTGATGTGGCTGATATGTGTCATGGCTTCTGATTGGCTGAGAGTTGCTGGGTCAGGACTGCCGACATGTCTGATATGTGTTCTGCCTTTCTGATTGACTGAGAGCTGTTGGGTCAGGATTGCTGACATGTATGATATATGTCATGCATTCTGATTGACTGAGAGTTGTTGGGTCAGGATTGCTGACATGCCTGATTTGTGTCATGACTTCTGATTGGCTCAGAGTTGTTGGATCAGGATTGCTGACATGTCTAATTTGTGTCATGCTTTCTGATTGACTGAGAGCTGTTGGGATGGATTTCTGAATACAAATGACATTCTTATGTTGTAGTATAAAAGGCGCCTTAGGGCCATCACATATTGCATTCCTCATTCAGATCCTGTTTCTCATCTTATATTTGTACCTTCTCAATATCCTCTATATTACCTTTTTCTCCATATAGTGAAATCGATCGCCACCGCCCAAAAACGTAGCCATTTATGAGTGAACCTTGTAAATCCTTGTATTTGCATTTTTCTTGTTTGATCATGTTTGAGTGTGTTTGCTTCCGCAATTTGCAACAAATATTTTTATGGATGACAGAGTGAAGCACTGGCTTTGGTAAATAGAGGGGATTGTTTCACAGAATATGCTATAGCTATTTTTTTATTTAAATCAAAAATATCACAATGTATATTCATCTATATATCACTCTTATATGTCATTCGAAATTCGTGAGAAACATAGACTCTAATGCCCTCCAACTTGAACAGGTCGATTACAACAATTTTTAGACCATTAAAATTAATTGTTCTATATGGAGGGAATACAAGTATCCATTTTTTGACGAAATTTGAATGGTACAGTGGAGAGATATATAGATGAATATAAATAGTGATATTTTCCAAAAAGGAAAAAATGAGGAAAATTAGAGGTGGGGGCAGTCAAATTGTTATCTAAAGAGTTAGATTGAGGACTCATCTAACACTGCCAAATGATTGTCAAGAAAGGATCTCTGGTCTGAGAAGGAGATGACACTCCTTACTCCAAAGGCTGATATCCGACCGACCTCTTGATGCATGTTCTCTGCATAGGAATAGAGATTCAGATGTGTCGGGTGTGTTAAGTCAAAGAATTAACTTAACGAAACTGAGATAGCTAAGACCTATGTCGTATGATGTCATGATATATGCACGCATCCTCTGACCAGAGAAATATGAATTACTGTATGTTTGAGTATGTATATTAGGTAGACCATTAGGTTGATGATCTAATCAATGTCTATACACCAGCAAGCTGGTGTGCATGCATGCCCATATGAGTAATACGATCTCTCAAAGGGATTATATATGTTCACTATCTAACTGGAATACATGAGCTCACTCATGAGATATTGGGACCAACCAAGATCCATCAATGATCATAGGAAACAAGGTATGATATGTGGGTATGATATATACCTTTGGAAAGCATATGATGGATACCGACTCCCAATGATAAAATGAGAAAATTAATAATAAAACCCTAAAGGAGACAGTCTAAAATGAGATCAGAAATTTAGGTTTAATCATGGTCTTTCTGTATGCAGCTTGTAAGGATGTTAGGAATACTTGAGGGATGATGTGATCTTAAATGATTTTTACCATGACGCTTCCATTCCGAGAGAGTGATAAAATATATTTGGATTTTATTGACTCCTCTCAGTGGTCTAGATATCATATATTGATCCAATTGTCGGACATTGTTCTGAATATGATTTAGATGTAATGAGAAGATGAGATATCATGCCTGACATGATCATACATCTTTGAGTGGTCTTATAGATCTGGATATGAGATTGAATCTCATTATCCAAGTCACTATACATTGCATATACAATTGCCCTATCTCTAAGTATCTGAGGAGAAGGCATACAATTCTTAAAAGAGTTCAAGAATTGTTCCATGAAAATAATATCTAAGCATTTAGAAATTGGATAATTAAATGAGATTTAGTTATCATAGTTAAAATGTTGCTAAAGATACTAGGATAATTAAATTAGATTTAATAATCATGGATAGTTTTAAAGTGGATAATATCATCCATAATAATTTTGGATAATGTGATATGATCCATAATATCATTAAATATAATATGGAAGTAATTAATTTTTATTTGTCAATGGTTTTTGTTGCAAATATCACAAATATAGTTATTTGATGATAAATGCAACTAATTCAAATATTCAAATTAATAATAGATAAACAAATAATAAAGTTGACTCATCCCTTTCTCAAGGGCAGACGTCCATGGTGAGGTGTCACCATGGTAGATGCCCATCCTCTTTTTAGAAAGTAGAATGGTTCATTTATGTTTTATATTATTTATTAATTAGTTGATGTTTGAATTAATTGAAAGAGATAATTTTGAATATTGTTGTTCAAAATTATTCTCTTATATTTATTTATATTTTTTAAGAAACACAGATGAATCTAAACCATTGATTTAAAGAGCACATGGATTGTGATCCATGTACTCAAAAGCCTATAAAAGGAGGCCTAACCCTAGACCTTATATAACTAGTCATATGCACTAATTGCATACTCGAAGCTCCCTCTCTCTATCCTTATACACGTCCAAACCCTTATTATCCACAACCCTAGGTTACCCCCTACCTGAGGTTGTTGAAGATTGCGATTCTTGTTGTGTTGCCGCCGTGCTGCTAAACAAATCACTTGAGGTCCACAACTTTTTTGATGTGTCATGCCCATGAAGAACAAAACGAATTTAGTCTGACGAAATCATGAGGTTCGTTGCTGGGATTGTTTCTTTGGACTGCAGGAACATGTGTCTCATCAACACGCCCGCAAGTGCACTCTCATCAGATTGGACTTGAGTCAAGAGGACTCTTCCTTTAGAGTCTACTAAACATGCTATTTTTTGAATTTCATTTACTTCATTATTTAACTTAAATTTTTCCCCTAATCACAAATGAGTTCAGATCTAGTTGATCCATCACTTTGACATCTTCAATTTGATCATGATTCTCGAGCACCATGGACATGCGATATATGTATTTAAATAAAGGACAAAGTTAGTAATTTTATTTTCTTTATTTTGTACTTATATTCTTTTTCTTGAATTGGATATCATCAGATTTTGAGATGACTTCGTTGTAGGTGAGGAGAGAACACGTTATGCTTTGATATGAGAAATTGGTCAAACATTTTCAAACTGTTGTGTTTTTCAGAATAATGCGTTTTAATTTTTTGCCTTTAGATTGTCACTTGATCACTAACCTTGGTCGAGAGATGGCATCGAGAGACACACAATTCACATGCATCATGAAGAGATGACCATCATACTTAAGTATGTTGCATTTGCATTGGGCCTTAAGATCCTCAGGAATGTTATGATTGGCTAGATAGCTTCCACAAATTAGATGAATTTACATGGGAAATTATTGAGTGAGTGACTAGATAAGCCTAACATCAATGGTGTATGCTTATGGTTGACATAACTTGTACAACGTATCTTAATACTCCCAGAGGATGCATATGATGAGAATGTTCTGTAACATTCATGGGTGTACATCTTGCAGTTCCCAGGAGGGACACTTGTACTCGGCAAGGAAGAAAAAGAGGTTTCCTTAATCTACCTCCCTTTTGAGAGGACTCGTACTCATGTTGATCTTACGACTGGGGATCTGTTTGTTTAGTGTATCAAAAATATTCTTTCATTCCAAGTGAACCCCACCATGGAAGTATCAACCAATGGAGAAGTAGACATATAACTTACCTTTCCTTTTTATGGATAATAAAATATGAATCAAATCAGGATGCCAGAAGGGGATCAACACACACATATGTGCATTATATTGAAGGTGAATGCATGGATATTAGTGAACTGCTCTGGTTCTCACACATTGCAGTAACTATCACTCATTTGTCCCTAAGGTGTAGTAGTACCCTTGGTTGTTATTGGCATTAGGGGTGCACATGGATTGTATAAAATCTGTAATCTGATCCAATTTGATGCTATTGGTTTGGTTTGGTTTTATCGTTTCAGTGAATCGGATTTGGTTGGAATTTTTCGAATTCGTTCAGGTATGGATTGGATCAGATCTTCAATGAAATATGATCCGATCCAATTGGATAATCCGTTAATACAGACACGTATAAACATACATACACATACACATACATACACACAAACTTGCATACGTACATATAAATTGCCGGGGACACGAGCTGGTATCGTCTCCTCTCGGATATTGGTTGTTAGCGATACGAACCACCTGATACATGTGCGGATGCACAATCGATCACCACCACCATGGAAGCATGTGAAAAAAAGAATAACCAGATATAATGATGATCACTCACCTCTCGCGACCATCGGAGAAGAAAGATCACTATAAGATGAACGAATACAACTCTCTCTGTTACTTCGCTCTCTCACCTCTCCCTCTCTCTCTTCTCTTGGTATTACCTCTTGCTGTGGTGTAGAGGCAATGCCTCCACCCCCTTATATATAGCCCAGTTACAACCCTATAGTCATATTCCCAACAAGACTATAAAATAGAATACAACCCAACTTAGGATCAGGAGTTCAATCCCATTAGGATTCCTAAATCTCCCCCATTGAGTTGGATTCCATCATGATTTCTTCATTGTCTTGAGTCTGCACTAGGCCATCATCATTTGTAGGTCTTGCTAAGAGGATCTTACCAACTCTGGGTGACACACCCATCACTGGGAACCCTTGACGTGCCCCCTCTCAGGCACTCGTACAATTCAACATTGTGACTTATGATGCGGTACCACAAATATCTCGTTCCTAGAGAATGTGCCGACATCCTCTGATAAAGAGAACCACACTCGCTTCTCCTTGTTGCACACTTCTACAATAGAGATGCCCATAACCTACCCTCTCTCATCATATTGTTCGTCCTAAGAATAACTAGAGCTCCATCACCTATCATGACCATTCCCTCGAGCATATACACCTTGTTTGGCATTATTGTCCCACGCATCACCATGCGTGCCCTTGCTTGCTATGAGAACTCCTTCTTCAATGGTGATTCGATGTACTCGTGGCTCGATCATTTCCAGTGAAATCAGATTTTTCTTGGTCGTAGGAATGTATCTGACATTTGTCAGAATCCATACTACTCCATCAAACATGCAAAATTGTATTGATCAAATCTCCTTGACATGGTGAACCTTTCCACCTCTCATCTTGACCGTGCCCTTTTTGCATGCATGATATGTACTGAACTGTTCCTTGGATGAGCATACATGATCTGAACATGCTGAGTTCAAAAGCCATCTTGAATCTGCCTGCAGGCTGCGATGGAATCCTCTTGGTCGGATTCACCACCACCAACCTTGTTCTTTCCTTTATCCTTCTCATGTTTCGAACAATGAGCTATTGTGTGACCATCCTTGTCACAATAGAAGTATTTGTTCGGACCCCGTGACTTGGATGAATCTCTAAATCCTGTCTCCCTTGATCTTGAATGTCTACCTCGGTTGTCAGAACCTGACCTTCAGTACTCATTGCCTCATTTGTCGACCTCCATCGAGACTCATTCATAAGCAACGAAGCAACTGTCTCGTCCAATGTGTTAGTCTCCTTACCATAGAGTAACATCATCACAATATTATTGTAGGAAGATGGAAGGAAACTCAACAAGATAAGTGCCCTTATCCTCCTCCTTGAAGAGAAATTCTCCTTTCGCATTCTTCTCTTCAGATGTGAGCACATCTGTCAGAATCTTATTGAATTCATATGAGTGCACTTCAAACTTTGTCCCCTCTGTCATCTTTAGACCATAGAGCTTCTTCTTAGTCAATAACTGGTTTGTCAAAGATTTGGACTTGTATCGTCCCTTGAGCTTTATCCAAACCTCTGTTGGATCCTCTAGGTAGATGACTTCGCAAAGAGTGTTGTTTGCCAGGAATAGTTGCATTGTACTATTTGCGAGATCCCTCATTTCCGTCCACTCTTTCTCTTTCATCTTCTCTGGCTTCTTTTCTTTATCCTATAGAGCTTTCACAAGTCCTCATGTGAATATATTCTTTACCTGTTGTTACCATAAGGTGAAACCATTCTTCTCGTTGATGAGTTCCACGAAGAACGATACACCTCTCGACGGGAATTTTGTCGCTCACTTTCCTATCGTACCTCCTTGCACAATATGAAAAATTGGAGCAAAATCTTTTCGATCCGAACCATCCAACTCATTCGGAGTGCACAAAACCCCATATATGGACTTATGGATCATCTCGATCGGATTCCAAATGCTCCGATCTCAACGGTTCACCATAACAGTTGGTTATTAACTGCCTCTAAAGAAAGTGGACCTGCTGCATCGCGTCATCTCATTGACGTTGAATCTCGCTCTGATCTATCACATTGTATCCCTCGCTGTCATCGAATCAAGCTCTAATACAAGTTGTCAGGGACACAAGCCGGTATCATCTCCTCTTGAATATTAGTTATTAGTGATACGAACCGCATGATACGCGTGTGGATGCACAATCGACCACCATCATGGAAGCAGTGAAGAAAAGAACAATCAAATATAACGGTGGTCAGTCACCTCTGGCGACCATTAGAGAAGAAATATCACTATAAGAAGGAGTACAACTCTCTTTGTTACATCGCTCTCTCACCTCTCTCTCCTCTCTCTTTATCTCTCTTTTTCTCTCGTGGTATTCCCTCTTGTTGTGGTGTAGAGGCAATATCTCTACCATCCTCTGTATGTAGCCCAGTTACAACCTCATAGTCATATTCTTAATAGGACTAAAAAAAAGAACACAACTCCACACTTATTAGGATTATGAGTTCAATCCCATTAAGATTCCTAATCCTAATTTAACTTTAATACTTCAATAATATCTATGTGCACTCGTTTCAATTTGCTCTATGTCAATAACATTCATATCATTTAATCCTTCAATAACCCTTCAATAACATTCTCGTATTAATCTTAGATACAAGTCCTCATGCTACTACTCTTTATTCTCTCTTGAAAGCCAAATGTTAAATATTCAAAATAATAAAGTATGGCTATGATTTTAAAATTATGAACTATGTTCGATTATTCTCCTCCTAGTCCCCCTCCCCATTTCACTCATGACTGCCAATATTCCTCTCAGTTCTTTCTCAGTCCACTTCGATGCTGCCCCCTGCACAATGTTGTTCCCCTTAGTACAACCCACCGCCCCTCCCCCGAGATGTCGCCACCCGTCTCATACAACGCCATACTGCCACTCTTCTGATCTTCATCAGAAGAAATATAGTTTTGGGATAGTTTCCTAGTACGGTTGTTAGTTATTCTTGACACATTTGCTTCTTACATTTTACTTGCTCTAGCTTGAAACCTTATTGTAGGGATGCAACTGGATTAGCTACATGATCAAGTGTAATGCACCCATCTAAGAACAAATAAGCATTACTTCAATTCATTTCCATTTTTTATTTGATATACGATTTTGATTCATATTTTTCATAAAATATGTTTATTTTTAGTATAGGTATAGTCTTACAAATAAATTCTATTTTAAATGAGAGGTATGTTTCTCAAGCGATAGGCTATATTTATGTTAGTTTTATCTTAGCTAATCAATCAAGTATGAATGTTACTTGATTATTATTTATTAATGATATATTATAGAGATTTGAAGGGTGTTCTTGAAAGTGGTTGGGTTAATCACGGACTTCATCAATATCTGACTACAGAGATCACATTTTTTATTTGTCTAAGTTGTCTATGCATCCTTATTTGGTAGCTTGTGTTATTATTATTTGAATAATTTATTTAAAATTAATTGTAAAAAACAATCTGATGCTTCATTTACAAGAAGAAATCCTTCAACTTTCATTTGATTAGGTCTTTCTCTTTTGTATATCTATTCATCTTATTGATTTTTAAGATATTATTCAAATGTTGAGGGCTGGCGTGCTATAAAATACAAACAAGTGTAAAAATCCGATCCAATCCATAATCTGATGGATTGGATCGGTTGGATTGAAGTATTTAATGGATTGGATTCAAAAAGTAAAAATTTCTTGAGATTTGATTGGGCACGGATTAAGTTAAAATTCGATCCAATCTGATCCATGTGCGCAACTAATTGGCATACAGACTTCAACGTCACGTTTGAATCCATATGTTGTATGATTGTATAATTATATATTTGATCTACAAACAACAAATCACGTAAGGAAATACATGTCATTTGAAAGTACTCATATTAGTTTGAAACACCTTTTGCACATCTACTGTCACGACCTGATTCCCGGGCCGTCGGATCCTCCCATAACTGAATCTGGTTACTTAGCAATAATTTATTCAACAATCACAACTAACATTCAGAAACATACTGCAAATAAAGTATATTCAGAAGAAAGTATTTCAACACTTTTCCATTCACAAAATGAAGTTTAGATGATACATTATCCAACTATAATCATTTACATATACATCAGCTTTAAAGTCAAATACACAAAAAGATTACTAACTATCTTACAAAGTAAAGCTACTGTGGTTGGCTGGATGTCTACTAAGATACTTGCAATGGCTCACCGACACCTGTTGGGTTTTTCATAAATCATAAGATAACAATTAGTGAATGCTATGTAACAAATAAGAGAAAAGTAAACAAATTGTGTAATTTTCAAAAAAAATTTATCACAAAAAACACATCAGGGATTAGTCTAACCCCATCATTCTTGGACTCCGAAGATGTGTACACTTTAGGATTGGAGATTGCGTTGATCTGATGAGCTTATGCTGTCGCACGTTGCCTCAACCAATCCTCCAATACTACCCTGACAATTTCCTTTTCTTTTATTAATCAGAGTCTTAAATCCTCAGTCTGAAAAATAAAGGAGCACACCGTCCTCGAGGACTCGGTTGCTTAAGCCTCAGGCTAACATCTAATCATATAACCTAGCGGTTTTAAATACATATTATCGTGACCCAGACACTATTGAACCACCCGAGCCACCACATGACACAACCACATCTTCCGTCATTCAACCCGAAGATATTGTCCCCCGGTACCACGCGTTGCAAATCATTCATTTCGTGCGCACTTATCATAACAGGAAACCGTGTACCACATAGGTAGGGAAACGCCAATACGTGTTCCTTCCGACAAACCTACAGGTTGCATGCCCGACCTGTAGTTCTACTCCCAGTCGTCCAACTCAAAACACATCAATTCCCATGATGCAATTTTTTTCGTCAAGTCTTCGATTTGCATAATCATTAACACTTAGTACAAACTCACGTATATATTATTCATATTAATATATACTCATATTTATCCTTATTTTAACTCCCAAACCCTAACTTTTCAAGCCACTGCATCACTTCGATGCTTAAACCTTATTTTCCACTGAAATCACAAAGCAATTTTTCATACTTTCTCAAAAATAACCAAAATTAGGGTTCTTCATAGCAAAGAACATAAATCAGAAATTTCAACAATCTCATATGAAATTCCAACAACAAAAAGAAGGATTTCGTTATCTAATCGAGCTCTCTCGCACGTATACAATACTTTATCGTGATTATTTTTCAAAAAGAAAGGTTTATAGCTCCTGAATAATCGAATTTCATTTTCGTATCAAAAGCACTAAGAACGTGTCAAGAGCACGAAGAACGAACGAAGAATACGAAGAACACGAAGAACGTGGATAACATATTTTCCTCTTAATTCAACAAAATTCTCCTTATATAGGGTGATCTTTCTAGGAAAATTTCGGTAGAGTTTCCATCTATATCGGGACATATTTCTATAAAAATTTCGACAAAGTTTCCCCTTATATCGGGACATATTTCTAGAGTAATTTCGTAGAGTTTCCTATTATATTGGGACATATTTCAAAAGAAAAACGGAAAGATTTTCCTCTAAAAATCATCGAGAGGAAAACAATAATGAAAATGAAAGAATATATTCAAACAACACGAGATGAAGAATCGGTAGACACCATACATCTTAGGTGAGTGAATGCGTGATGAATCACATGGTTCACTGACGTCATAGCCACCCGCACCTAAGTAGAGTATTACACAAATTTCTCCATCAAAATAATCATAAAAGTAGAATTGAAAGAATAGAATATAAGCGATGAAGAATCAATAGACACCACGCGTCTTAGATGAGTGAATGCGCGAGGAATCACATGATTCACTGACGTGCATAGCCGGCCGCACCTAAGTAGGGTGTTACACAGATTTCTCCTCGAACCACAACAGAAAACGAATCAGAAAGAAAGATGAATCAAGAATAAAATTTGGAAGAAAAGAGAATGAATTGAAATCCTAGCTTACAAAGCAAACTAAGAGAGGATCATACCTTTCTCCTTCTCGTTCTCCCGGCAGCGCTTCGCTAGCGCTCTTTCCCCGCCTCCCACTCCTCCTCCCGACCTCTCAACCCTAGCCCTTGGGGTGGTGATGGTAGTAGAAATAGTAGAAAATGAATGGGTAGGGGGGTATTTATAGGCTTCAGAAAACCCTAACCATGGTTAGTAAACCATGGTTTAGCCCTTAGCCGTAGTTAGAGGCCCATGATTTTGGCCCATGGTTTTGGCCAAAATTTATCCGAAACTTAGGACTTAAGTTAGAACATTACAGAAGATTCTAGATTTGCTAATACCATTTAATTAATGCTAATCGTGATTAACTTTCAATAATACGAATTAACTTTCACAGCTTATGCTTATCTTTTTCTAACTATTGATTAGTGTTCACTAATGGTTATTAGTGGTTTTCAATCTGTCATTAGTTTATTTAATCATATTTCATTAGTCTTAATGACAGTCATTATGGGTTAATGATGTCTTAAACCTCTTATTCTATTTCTTCCGAAAATCATAACAATTCCAAATGAAGTCCGATTCATACAAAACTGATTCCGTTGGTTTCCTCTTGACGAGACAGATCTTATGATATATGATCCGAGAGAGACCAAGTTCAAGGCTTTACATATACTATGGCCTTCTATATTGTTTATGGATGCTCTCTCTCCTCTAGGTTATGATTTGCATGTGGTTAGGTTGCCACTTACTCATTCCCGCATCATAGAGTTATATGCTCATGATCGAGTCTTTCAACCTGTCAGATCATCTTCATACCACTGATCTTCAAGGGAAAACCTCAATGGGTTGGATCGAGTATTATGTTAGGTTTCTCCAGATGTGAACGAACCTTAGGGATTACGTGTTGCCTTCAGTCAATAGTCGCATGAGGAGAAGATGCCACCGAGTCGTAATACAAAGCAATTTATCAGCAACATATATGTATACTCGACTTTGTAGTAAGCACCAAGCACCATCAAATTACAATAAATTTATTTCCATTTTTTTATTTTTTCTGTCATATAATTCATGTGCATTGTGATTCAACGAAATTGTTCATTTTTCAGGATCAAATGAGCACACAATTCATATAGCAACAAACACTCATCACATGGTAGAATACTCCATCCATCAATAATTTGGGGGATAAAACTTGATGGTAAGGAGGATGACGTGAAAGATGCGGAGGATGACATGGAAAATGTCAAGGAAGATGTAGCTGAAGCATTTGCTTCTCATAGGCGTGTCCGTGCTCGAGGACACGGACATGTGTGACGACATTGTCGAGACCGAGCTCAGAGCCGAGCTCATGACCTTGATTTACCCCATTCCTTTTATTCCATCTACACCTAGGAAGGACATGACACAGGCAGATGTTGGACCATCTTGTCACTCACCATTACATCAAATAGAAGTCGAGGGCATGAACGATGAAGATGACTCACGTTTGTCGTAGATTGGCACCTCAAATATTCAAGATTGATAATAGTAGTTAAAGTATTTTCACCTTGAATAAACTAAAGCATCCTGACTTGTAGAGAGAGCTACAAAGTTGTAATATATTCGTAGAAAGAAACATCAATGATGTATTCGTTAGTCATGTAACTAAAACTTGTAATTTTAAATTAATGTTAATGTTGTTTGAATGAGCACACTATTGCTTTTCATGTAATTCAATACCACGTTATTTGTCGTAGCTGAAACTCAAGTAATTGTTAGTGAATCTTACATACATACATACATGCATACATACACATACATACATACACACACACATACATGCATGCATACATATACACACACGCACGCACACACGCACGCACGCCCCCACACACCCACCCACCCACCCACACACACACACACGCACGCGCACGCACACGCACACGCGTACACGCACACGCGTACACGCACACACGCACAGACGCACACACACACAGACGCACAGACACACAGACCCACGCACGCACGCACGCCCGCACGCACACACACACACAGACACACACACACACACAGACACACACACACACACAGCACACACAGACACACACACACAGACATACATGCATACAGACATATATGCATACATCCATACATGCATACATCCATACATGCTTACATCCATACATGCATACATCCATACATGCATACATCCATACATGCATACATACATACATGCATACATACATACATGCATACATACATGTATGCATACATACATGCATGCATACATACATGCATGCATACATACATGCATGCATACATACATGCATGCATGCATGCATACATACATACATACATACATACCTACATACATACATACATACATACATACATACATACATACATACATACATATACATATATATATATATATATATATATATATATATATGGGACCTTTCAAATGAGGTAGGGGCTTTTCTGAAATGGTAAAGGCCACTGTGAATTTAGTAAAAACTCTGTAACAGTTTTGTAAAAGTATAAACTGCACATTGTAAAAAAATTAATTTTGTAAAATATCGCATCCAAATTTAAATTAACATCTCCATCTAATATAATAATATTTTCATAATTTTATTTCACTATACATGTTGTATTAATATTTATTGTTATATGTATGAAAATAGAAATTATACAATATATTGAAAGATGCCTAAATCGAGGGTGGCTCACCATATATATGGTGAGACCCGCCTCATTTGAAGTTTCTCCTATATATATGTATATATATATATGGCTGTTTGAGTTCGATTTCTCAAAGGAAACAAAAAATCACAAAACTTAGGCTTTGTAGCACGTAGCTATATAAGTGGGCACCCCTCAACAGAAATGAGCTTGTTACTCATGTTTCTAAATGAAATCCGCCTCTTGAGGATGGGGCTTTGTGATGATATTAACAACAACAAGTTTTTGTACAATACTCGGGAGATTGCCTCCCTCACTAAGGAGTACACAAATTTCCCTCCTTATTTTCCGACCGATCTATCTCGTAAATACTATTCTCTTAAAAATTCTTTTCTAGATTTTTCTTTCCCCTCAATACCCTACGAAATCAGAGCATCATCGGTTGCCTGATACTTAATTATATTCCACACAGATTTAAAAACTCGCAGTTCTCGCCCCAAAATGTTTGTCAACAACTAATAAACTTGAAAGAGGCTCATATAAATATCGAAAACTCAAAGTCTGCTCCCGCTTCTAAATCATCGCGATAAAAGTTTACACACGCCTTTTGCCTAGTATGCTCTAGACTCTAATATATATATATATTTTACATTTGCATTTATTCATATATAATTCTTCACGAACAATCATCTTTAAGGAACCACGAGGATCATTATCCTAGCAATTTCTATTATATAGAAATCAATCAAAAAATTTAAAAAACATTGTTAGTTTTTACCTCTTGGTGTCATAAATTTTGTTCCCTCGAGCAAATGAAGCACGAAAAGTCCAAAAAAATACACTTTTTATATTTTGTTTGAATTTAACATCAATCTAAATAAGTGAAAATTCAAGACTAAAATGAAAAAGAACTTTGAGTCCTAGGGTAAAGTTGTCACTTCATCCTTACACAACTCATTCATCTGCCTTAACTTGAAATCAATTGAATAAGATCGGAATATAATCCTCATTTAGGCCTTATCTACATTTATTATTAAATAATCGGAGACTAATTTATTTTTTCACTTGCAGTTAAATAACTAAAATCAACCAACTAACAATTAACCTCATTATGCTTTTATCTAGGGCTCTTCCCCGTCTCGCTTCCGGCTCCACACCTCGCGCGTTTTCCCGCAACTCTGAGCTCGAGCGCCCATCGATCCCAATCGCCGCCAGTCTCGTCCCCTTCCGAAATCTAGGGTTTCAAATCCCCCATTTTCTCCATATCGTCGGCCGCTCACCGGTGCTCGATCTCTCCTTGGGGTCCGGTGGGATTACACCTCGGAGAAGCTCGCATCTCTTTCGCGTTCGTTCTATGCAGGTCAGGGATCGCAATGCGTGATCACTGAGGGGTCCTCTGCACCGCTGTGGAGGATCCCGTCGCCGGGGGTTGGGGACCGGAATTGCGTTGCTTTCTCGGCGTTCATGGGCCGCGATCGGCGTGCGTTGGGGATGCGATGATTCTCTGCGTAGTGGAAAGACACTGGGGAAGACGGTGGCTGTTCGAATTGGACGGATTTGCTGCTCCTGTTGCCCAAAGACGTGATCTTTAGCTGGATTTGGTTGATCCTGCCGTTGTTTCTGTTGATTTCGGAGTTATTGGAAGTTGCCGAAATCATGTTTACGGCTGGATCGAATTCCACGCAAGATGGTGGCAGCAGCGGCGGCGAGAACGTGCTGATTCCCGCGCGGTTCGTGTGGCCTTATGGAGGGAGGAGGGTTTCTCTGATTGGGTCGTTTACAAGGTTTACCTGCTTTTTGCAACTTCTTTTTGTCAGTGAAACAACTGCATGCAGTAGATTTGTATATTTTCGAGTACTGTAGTGGAAGAAGAAATCAAGTATTAACTATGGATGCTGCATGAGAATATACTGTAATGCTCCATCTTTTTATGAGTATTGTTATCTGAGTGTTCTCTCTTTGGTGACGTGTAGATGGGCTGAGTATCTACCCATGACCCCTTTGGAGGGGCGTCCGACTGTGTTCCAAGCTATATATAAATTATCACCAGGGTACCATGAGGTTGGTTCGGATCCTTTCACCCTTTTCTTTAAAAATAAAATAGGACTTATATGCCCAAACATTTGTATGGCGCTTACCTTGGTTTATCTTAGCTTTTCAGTTGTTCGATATGAACAACTATTCTCTGGAGTATTTTACATGATCTTTGACTTATGCCCCAGTGTGCCCTTTTTTGTCCCGTTGTCGTTTTGCAGTACAAATTCTATGTTGACGGGGAATGGCGGCATGATGAAAACCAGCCATTTGTAGCAGGAACCTATGGGATTGTTAACACAGTCTTTTTGGACCCAACAGTTGCCATCTTGAGCAACATGGAGGTGGACAACAATGGGAACTTACCATCATTGCACTCAGTGGTAAGTTTCTGTATATTAGAACAATCATACCATTTAGAATGTCTTCATTTTCCTTCAAGTCATCAACTGTTCTTTTTCTTTCAAAGAGGATCTGTTGGTTAACTTTGTCTGAGCATAGTCCTTACTTGGAGTTCTTCATTATTTATGGGTTTTGTTTTTACACAAATTAGTAACATCTAACTCTATAAAGGACCTTCTATAATATCTGTATACTTCTTGCTTTGCTCCTCAACGATATATAGGGCCCTTAACTCCCTTATTACAACAGGGAACTTTATTATCCGAGATTTGAAAATCAGAAGGGTAAAATTTAATACATTATCATTAAATCTAACATGTCTTCTAGCTAATAAATATGTGATAGACGATGATCATTTACAATAATATCAAAGAAAGAAGGTCATGCGATTTGATGGGGGAGAGAGAAAGCAAAATTGAGGGAGAAAGAGTGAGAGAACATGGAAACAAAGCAGAGCATTAGGGTGATGGCTGTGATTCGGAGTGAGGGTTAGAAAGATGTTAACGAAGAGAGTGGGTCTGATGCAATTCATGCCAGACCTTGAGGATTATATGCACTTTTCACCAACAAAAAATTTTGTCCAAGAGTTCCCTTGTCATTATACATGCCTCCAGGGCATCCATGTATTTTTTTGTCATTTTCTTTGGAGTTCACGGTTTGGAAAGGGCAGCACACCTATGATGCAACCCATGTAATTTTAGTTTTTTTTATATTTTTAAAAGGGACAACCCTGTTATAAAAGGGGCACCATGGGAAGGATAGAGGGCAGAGCAGATTAACCCAAGAAAAGATCCACGGTCCTTACCTTCCCCTCCCCAACTTCCTCTTCTCCTCTCCCTCCTCTTCCTCTCTTTTCCCAGCTCCAACCTCCTCTCCTCCCAGCTCCAGCATCTCTTCTATCTTCCCCCAGGTTGCCTCCTCTCTCTAGCAGGCCTCAAGTCTCTCTCCTCCCAGTTTTTTTCATCTTTTCCCAAGAGCTCCCCTTCTTCCCTTCTCTAGTAGCACCCTCCCTCTTCTCCAGCAAGCTCTCCCACTTCCTCCAGCTCTTCCTCCACTCCTAGCTTTCTTCTATTTCTACCCAGTCCCTCTCCCAAACTCCTCATTACACCTTCATTCTTTCTCAGCATCAACTCCAACAGCTCCTCCATTCTCCAACTCTCCTTCCTCACTCTCCGCTCCCTCCCCAATAACTGTCAGCCCTCTTTGTCCTTCTCCTCCCCCACAGTCCTTGTTTTAGATCTTTGGTTTGATAGTTTACTTCAATTAGATTTATCTTTGTTTAGGTGCATGTATAAGAGTCCGAGTATGTTATCATAGTGTTATGAATAAAAGTTTGCATTTAGGAAAAAAAAGTAAATTTCAGCATGTTAATCTTGCTCTGGAATGTTTATTTTTCACCGTTTGGAGTTGTTTATTTATTTATCCCTATGTATACAAGTTTACTGTTGTTAAATTGATTCTTCCATTTCTTCTATAAACTAACTTTTTAGGGGATTTAACTTGGCATATGTGTTAACCTTCTAAATCTGAGAACATGCTTGTCGTTGCTTTGCATCCTATGTGCGCGCAGCAATCATTCCCAAAAGGTCATTTGGTTTTTATTCATGTTTGGGTATTCCATGGACTTGTAAGCCCCACGGTTAATTGAACACCATAACGGCCTAGTCATACACTTAATGGGTTATTTACAATAGTGTGCCACATTTTGCATATTCATATACTTATCTAGAAACTTAGGGATTTTTGTACCGCATCAAGGTGGTATCAGAGCAAAATGATCCATAAAATTTTTTTGCTCTTATATTGCATCCGACATTTTTCTTCTCTTTTGCATGGATTGTATTTTTTATTTCTACAAGTGTAGAGCTCTGCCTACCATTTTATCTCCTGTCAGTCGCTAAGCGCCACCTACCTTATCATTATTAATTTTCATGTACGACTATGTTGACCGCTTTATTTTCCTGCTTGTTCGACTTTGCCAACCATCTTTATTTCCCTGCTTGCTGTACAGTTCTACCGATCGATTTCTATTTTCTTACTTATTGTTTGGCTCTGCCAACCACATTTAATTTCTCGCTCATTGTACAACTCTGCCGACCTTTTTTTCCGCTCGTTATTCAACTCTATTATTTCGGTCGTTTATTTGCAATTTTAATTATTTAAAATCTCTCTTTTTTATGGCGTAAAAAAGGAATCTGTCTTGTTTTTTTCTCTCACTCTGTGTCCGTGTGATTTTAGAAACTGATCAATGACGACTCATCGACCTGACCCACATTCCATGTCACGTTTGAGAGCCATGGTAGCAAACCCTGGAATCAAAATTTGTCGTACTAGAACTTGGTTAGGACTTAAGAAATATAGAGAGAACAATGATTAGGGATACCCAACGACAAACATGATCACAACTTAAGGGTCCCTAGGCAATCACAAAAAACTCGAGATCTTAGTTCCCATGACAGTTGATGCCACCTACAAGATCAAGTGGTAGTTGATCGTAGGTCAAGAAATGTCACAAAATCCCCAAAACAGACTCACCGCACAAATCAAATAATAAAGATAGAAAGTCCCACGAGGAACGAGAGGTGAAGTGACCTAGAGAACACATGCCATGGAGCCGATATCTTAATCAATTACAGAACTTCAAATGGGACCATGCTATGTTGATTGATGTATATGAATTTGATGGAAAACATGCTCTTGATATCTTCTTAGCCTGTATGGATCGATTGGATCGCTTCTTCGTGCGAATGAATTTGTCGAGTGAGAATAGGGTTCGGGTTACCATATTGAAATTAAAGGGACACACTTACTTTGGTGGAAGCGACTTCAAGAGGAGCGCCACCGTCATGGTAAAGAAAAAGTTCGTTCTTGGACCAAGATGCAACAAAAGCTACGTGACCAGTTTCTACCGAAGGAATACCGACATAACTCTTACCACCTTCTTCAAACCCTTTGCCAAGGAGCATGTAGCATCAAGGAATACACCAAAGAATTCCAGACCTCGATAGATTGGAACAACTCAAAGGAAAGTGACTTTCAATCCTCACATGGATCGCGAACATATAACTCAGTCAAACTATACATGTTTTGTGGAATGGGAAAAGAAAAGTTATATTCCATCTAACCCTAGAGCTCTCTTATATAGGAAAAATGTCCTAAGGGTAAATTACATAAACAAGATAATAGAAATAAACAATATAGGAAGAATGACTAAATAACATGAATATCTTAACACTCCCCTTCATGCTGGAGCATATATATCTATCATGCTCAGCTTGAAACAACAATGATGAAAAGGACCTCTAGCCAGAGCCTTAGTAAACATGTCTGTAATCTGATCTCCTGACGCTACATAAGATGTTAAAATAAGTCTCTTTTGGATCTAATCACGAGTATAATGACAGTCCACCTCTATGTGCTTTGTCCTTTCATGAAATGCTGGATTATTAGCTATAAACAAAACAACATGGTTATCGCATTTAAGAGGCATAGGAAGAGGTACTTCAATTGTTAAATCGGTCAAGACAGATTTGATCCACATCATCTCAGTACTACCTTGGACCATTACCCTATATTCTGATTCTGCGCTGGATCGAGCCACAACCGTTTGTTTATTACTCTTCCATGAGACTAGTGAGCTGCCAATAAACACAACAAAGCCTGAAGTAGACTTCCTGTCATTAGGACAACCAGCATAATCTGCATCTTCACACCCTGTAACTGAGAGAGACGCATCTCTTCTAAACAGAAGACCTGCACCTGGTGACTTCAGATATCTCAGGATCATGAAAACTGCATCCATGTGCACCTTCCTAGGTTGCTCCATGAACTGACTTACTCTACTCACAACAAAAGATATATCTGGCATGGTAATAGTAACATGTAATAACATCCCTATCAACTCTCTGTATCGTCTCTTGTCCACCTCCTCAGATCCATCATCATAAAGCTTCACATTAGGATCCATCGGGGTAGTAACTGGTCTATATCCTGTCATGCTTGTCTCAGATAGAAGATCAATGACGTTCTTCCTTTGTGTCATAACCATACCCTGATGATTTCATGCAAATTCCAGTACAAAATTAAATACAACTAAACTTATGTATAATCGTAGTCCAACACAAGATCTAAGAAAGATGACATTCATATAGAGGTCAAAATAATCTTTATCAATCAAATATCAATACTTTAGTAGAAAAGTTAGCATAGACCAATGAAAGTATAAAATCAAAAACCTCTGATGATTCGGAAGTCGGGAGGTGGAAGCCCTAATCGACGAATTGGGATTCTAGATGTGGAAGTCCTAATCGAGGTTTTGGATTTTTCAGTGATTCGGGGTGTCGGGTGCCTTTTTTCGTAGATCCAGATCCAACAACCCAATTAAGCTCCGACAACAGAAAGCGGGTGCACGACCCGCATATGCGACCGCACATCCCGCATATGCGGATCACATAAGCGCAAAGGCCGCTTAATGAGGGGCTTCATGTATGCGGCGCGCTAGGGTAACTGCTCATGCATATGCGGCCGCTCAAACCGATTTCGTGAACACTGTCACGAGACTTCAGAAATTGAGAGAGTTGAGTACTGCAAAATTCTAGAGCATTATCAGAACGTATGTACTTGACTCTAGCAGAAAAAATGTTCTTTATTTCATTAATAAATGACTGAATAAAATGACCATCATCGGACTTGTTCTTAAGAAGGAGAACCCACGACAACCTAGAAAACTCATCAACAACAACTAGATAAAATCTGTGTCCTTGAAGATCTGGGACACAACTAGGACCTCAAACATCAAAATGGAGCAAATCAAACATACTATGACTACTTGGACCCTGACGACTTTTGAAATGGACCGATGATGCTTCCAAAGCTGGCAGGTCTCGCACTGAAAAGTGGAGCGAGGTGAAATCTGAGGAAGAACATGGATCAGCTTTTGCAGAAGAAGACGACCAAATCGCAGATGCCACATGTACGGAGAAACAGATCCAGTGCTAAGAAAAGAAGAGGTGCCAGCATACAGAGACTGCACAAGTCTGTAAAGACCCTCATGCTCACGGCCAGTTCCAATCACTCTACCCGTAAGTATGTCCTGAAACACAAGAGCAGATGTATCAAATATGGTACGACAATGTAAATCTCTGGTGATTTGACTAATTGATAATAAGTTCATATAAAATTCAGGAGCATAGAGAACATTAGGAAGCTTTAATGTAGAAGTCAACTGCACCTCCTCCTGACCAGTGATGGGGGAATGTGTACCATCTGGTATCACAATTGATCGTCCAGACTGAACATGACGAAAAATACTCAACTGACCTCTGTCACCACAGAGATGATGGGATGCACCCGAATTCATGATTCATTCTGATAAGTTTGCCCTGTAGCAACTAGTAAAAGCATAGTCTATACCTGATGTAGACGTAGATGTTGAGGCAACAACCTTTGAGGACCCTGAAGGAGAAGTAGTAGATCTGGATGTGCCAGGCATGATTTCTCTCATTCGTGCTACAAGCTCGTCAAATCTCTGATCAGATGCAGGTGATGGACTCATGGCATGTTATGTCCGCTTTGCAGCCTTGGCTAACGCAAGAAACCCATGCTTGGAATAGCAAATTTCCTCAGAATGGCCTGTCCAAGAAACCCATGCTTGGAATAGCAAATTTCCTCAGAATGGCCTGTCCTGTGGCAGTATGTGCACGGCTGACGAGGTCGACCTCCTCCTCCTCTACCGTGGTTGGAACTCTCCCTGTCACGTTATGGTGTATGGCTACTTCTACCACGCGAAGCGTCCATAGCTGAAGAAGTCTGTGACTGTAAAGGACTACCAGAGGATATAGATAGTCTATTTAGCCTACGATATGCCTCCTCCATTGGAGGTATGGTAGCATCAGTGAGGATCTGGGTACGAGCTGCATCATACCCTGGATCCAAGGCTGCTAGAAACACTCCAGTCATCAGAGAATCTCTGTATGCCTTGAGCTGCTCTGCTGTAGCAGTCAAGGGTATGTATTCATGTAACTTCTCAAACGTACCCCTCAAAGAATTATAGAGGGTGTGAAGAGGACGGCCATTTTGCTTCGATGTGAAGATATCGTGCTGAAGCTGTAATATCTTTGACTCATTCTTTGCTGGAGAGTATGTCGCGTCAAGAATGTACTGCATAGTCTTTGTAGTAGGCTGGCTCAAAATATCATTAGCTATCTCTGTGGATACAGTCCCAGATAGCCATACACGAGCATACTCATCATCAGCCTCCCATGAGCCATTCGTCCCAGTCTTGTCACGTGGCTCGTCAGTCGTGAGGACGTGCTTCTTGCCATTACACTGCATCAAACTCATGAACTGCATGACCCATAGTTCATAGTTGGTTCCATCCATTTTGGCAATGGGTGCCGGACCTTTGAAGGTACCCAAAGATGGAACTTTCACTTTGTTGTCGGTCATGATGACAACTATCTTCAAGACTGGGCTAGAGACAAGAGATATCGATGTCTACACTAACATACAGGAAGATGGTTGTAGGCGTAGACTTATACCACAACCTCTTCCATTCCTTGAAGAGTCCTTTGGGTAGGTAGGATGTTTTTAGGGCTTCACGTTACAACCTTGGTACCCAACAAATCAGCAAGACGGCTATACATGGGCGGTGATTTTCCCACTACACGAGGACAATGGTTATCACGGCTGTAGATGGTAGCCGCATGTGGAATGGAGTGCGTGAACCCGTATGGGTCACGCAACTGCGACCGGCGGCGTGGAGGCACGCATGAACACGCGTACGCGCGCTGGGCGAAGGCGGCGCTCGCAGGAGCTCGGCAGCGGACGCATACGGACTGGGCGAATGCGAGGCCCACAGGAGCTCGGCGGCGGACGCGCGCGGACTGGGCGAGGGCGACGCCCTCAGGGGTTCGGCGGTGGCGGCGACGCCCACAGGGGCTAGGCGATGGCGGCGGTGGTGGCCCGAGAGAGTTAGGTTTTTGGTGGGGGCAGGATTCTAGGGCACAGGCTTCGGTCTAGGACCGTCGCTCTAATACCATGTGGAACGGGAAAAGAAAAGTTATATTCCATCTTACCCTAGAGCTCTCTTATATAGGAGAAAAGCTCTAAGGGTAAATTACATAAACATGACAATAGAAATAAACAATATAGGAAGAATGATAAAATAAGATGAATATCTTAACATGTGTGACAACCATACCATGGGTGTGACCCATAATATAGCTACTCAGATTGAGACTGACTCAACTAGAAACATCACTCCACATTTAACGCACACAATCACCTCTAATGTACCTGCTACCACGCAAAACACATCCACTGGACTGACTAGGATTGGTTCACAATCTACCGTCGAATCAGTTGTTTCGGGAGCTCGCACCACTCTTGTAGATCTCTCGTTCCGTCCCGATCCGCTTATGCTAGATTAGGAATCCTTGGTGCTCAGCCTACCGTGGGATATGACCCTTGTTTCACGTACCTGCAAAAGGATTATATGGCATCCGAGTGCCTCGATCCACACATAACAAATACACACCTAGTGCATGATGAGCCAAGTGAGGAGGACACCCCCACTTGTGAGGTTGAACCTGGAATAATGATCGAGTTCGAGTGTCCAAATGACAAGAAAGATTATAAGACTAGCAAGGTTGGTGCAGACATTGCTAGGCCTTTCCTCTTGATTAAACACGGCTTTGAAGGAGAAAGTAATGCACCAATGGAGTTTGTGCCACAAATCACATCAGCACGTGAAATTAGGGGATATGATGCTTGGTTAAGAAGGGACATATTTCATCATATGTACTTCTAGTGAACACTGTGACTCTCTAATCATCACTAGAGGAAACATAGGAAATGTTGTAGCCCAAGAGGTAGTCGACAAGTTGGGGGAGCTAATACAACTTTGGGATCGATCAAGTAGTGTGATAGGGCTTAAGAAAGGGTACCAAACACCAAGTCGATGCCTCATCAAATTTGTCCTTGCCCCGACCTATGAGGATGAGATCTGGTGTCACATTACATCAATGAAAGTACCACACCTGTCAATATGACACCCTTGGTAATTTGGTCGAGGTACAACCCATGTGAGGATGAAGGACACTGACATAATAGACAAGACACAAATCACCCTTCAACCCCTATCTCATACTCACATTTCCATGCTAATGACAACCAATCAATGCGAAGGTTCCCAAATGGATCACCAAAACTCTATGATAGTCAAGTCACCTTACTATCATTGTTTTAAAAAGCGCCGCCTCGAGGCGCAAAGGCGTACGCCTCGAGGCGAGGCGCAGAAATTTCGCCCTGAGGCGCACGCCTCAGGTTCTCTGGGTGGGGCGTGCGCCTTGACTTGGCGTGAGGCGCTCGAGGCGCGAGGCGCTCGAGGCGAGGCGGAGGCGTAAGCCTCGAGTCATGAGGCTTTTTTTTACATTTTTGGTTATGTGCTTTGCACTTGACCTTATTTTTTTGTTAGCATTATATTTTTTATGTTTGTATTTTTGTTTACATGTTAACCCTCGCATATTTCTATATATAGCTCCATGCAAAGAGAAGAGATCGCTTGAAACAAGCGAAGTTCAATGATCTTGTATACTTCATGTTCAATTTATCATACATCTACACATACTAGTTCTATTACACACGGATTTGAGTTTGAATTGTAATAAATGTTTTATATTAGTTGCAAGTTTGCAACTTGATGTTGTTATTTGGTTGTATAAGTTGTGAATCTTAGAATAGTTATCGTATATATGAAGAAGCAAGGATGCAAATAAACACGTGAATTAAAATAATTATGACATTTGATTGTGAATAGCAAAGTAAAAATAACATCTTTAGTAAAAAAATCGCCGGGGGCGCTGCCCCCACACCCCCGCAGGGGGGAGCGCACCTGCTCCCCCCTAGACCCCCCCCACAGGCTCGCTGACCGGGCAGCGAGACCCCCGTCTTGTTGGGGTATGATATGGCAGGAGGGGATGCATATGACGGTTCTTCAACAATATCCAACAAGACAAATGGTTGGATTCAAGGTGTGTTAGTATTTTTTTACTTCAAACACTAAAAAATGTGGTTCCTATTATACTTTAGTATTAAGTATAGACTTTAATTCAATACTCATATAGAATTATTGAAGTTGGAACTTGATATTCCATATATTAGTGGCTTTTTTTGAACTACAAATCTACAATGCCTTCATTGCTTATGTATTGCATCTCTTATTAGTGTTAAACTAGTCTTGAATGTGTTTTTGGGAAATTTTAATATTATCATATATTTTTTCAATGGATTTTCCTTTAATTTTAAATTTTTTTCCAAAAAATTGAGGCTTACGCCTCGACCGCCTCGAGGCTTACGCCTCGCCTCAATTTTAGAGAAAACGCCTCGGACCGCCTCGCGCTTTTTTAAACCTTGCTTACTATACACACAAGTCACATGAGATTCTCGATGCTGCTACTTTCCAACTTCCGCCCCAGGAGTCACTAATCACGTTTGTTTTTGCTGGTAAAGAGATTGGGTACGATGCTATGAACCTTATTCAAACGGATTACGGAGTTGCCTTGACCCTAGAAGAATATGTGGATGTCGTGCCCAAGAAACCCCCACCTCTATGAGGCAAACAAACCCACATGAATCCTGTTCCTGAAACCGGCATGTCCCACATACCCCATGATCGAATGGCATTAAAGATTAAAATGTAGAGTTTGAGCCCTCACTCTCCTCGAACAATTCCTACACATCATCAAGAGAATATTCCTATGGACTATGTAATCATGCTTATACCAACCACTATGATGGTTATCTCTAGGTTTGCCATGATTGATCCGATTTCAAAAATGACATATGTGTCATGTGTATTAAGTCCTTGGATGCATCCCATAGAACTGAAATGCAACTATACAGATGCTTCCACAGTTGAAATCGTCACCAACAATCACCGCGACAACATTTTGTTCAGATATCATCATAGCGATCCTTGATATTTGTGAATCGGCAACATATCATGGATTCGTCCAACGATGGAAGGAACACTCCTTGAAAGTCAGTTTGTGGATTGAAGAGCGTGAATTAGAAAGGTTCATCATGACCGCGTGTAGAGCTACTACAACACAATCTTGTCGGAACAAGATTCTTCTCAGCAGAGGGGGAATTGATGCAATTCATGTCCAACCTTAAGGAGTTATATGCAACTTTCAGCAACAAAAAAATTTGTCCAAAAGTTCCCTTGTAATTATTGTTAGAAGAGAGGAGTCTTCGTTATGATTCATAGGAAAACCCTAGGCTCTCTTATATAGGGAGAGGCCTTAAGGGTAAATTACATGGATGTCTAAATAGAAAAGAGAAATAGAAACAAGGTACAGAAACATATAATAATATTAGAAACTATCTCTACACTCCCCCTCAAGGTGGAGCATAGATGTCGATCATGCTCAGCTTGGATGAACATCTCTGGAAAGGTCCTCTGAGCAATGGCTTGGTGAATACATCGGCAGTCTGATCCCCTGAGCTAACATGGGCCGTGGATATCAATCCTCTCTGGATTAGATCCCTGGTGTAATGGCAGTCAACTTCAATATGCTTGGTCCTCTCATGGAAGGCTGGATTGTTGGCAATGAACAACGCTGCCTGATTGTCACACTAAAGCTTCATAGGTAGAGATACAGCTACATGTAGATCTTCTAGTACTGAGCGAACCCACATCATTTCCGTACTGGCTTGAGCCATGGCCCTATACTCGGATTCGGCACTGGACCTTGCCACAACAGTTTGTTTCTTGCTTTTCCAAGAAACCAAGGAGCCTCCAACAAACACTGCAAACCCTGAGGTTGATTTTCGGTCCTTAGGACATCCTGCATAATCTGCATCTGCACATGCTGAGACAGATAAGTCCGTGCCCTTTCTAAATAGCAGCCCTAAACCTGGAGAAGACTTTAGATACCTCAGTATCATGTGTATAGCATCCATGTGAACCTGTCTTGGCTGCTCCATAAATTGACTCACCCTGCTAGCTGCAAATTGAATGTCTGGGCGAGTTATGGTGATGTAGAGGAGTTTTCCCACCATCTCTCTATATCTCCTCTTATCCACTTCATCAGTATCATCATCATATAACTTCATGCTGGGATCCATGGGGATGCTAGATGGTTTGCACCCATCCATACCAGTCTCAACCAGGAAGTCAGTAATGTACTTCCGTTGTGTCATCACCAGACCATGTGCATTCCTTGCAAATTCCAACCCCAGAAAATATCTTAGGGTTCCAAGATCCTTTGTAACAAACTGACGATCTAGGAATGCCTTCGCCCTTGCTATGCCCTGAGTATCATCTCCTGTAACAAGAATATCATCCACATAGACCATTATGACAACCGTACCTGCCGAGGACTTCTGGACAAACAACGAATGGTCAGCATTGGACCTCTTAAATCCCTGGTGCTCAATTAGGTTGGACAGTTTCTGGAACCACGCTCGTGGACTCTGTTTAAGTCCATATATAGCCTTGTGAAGTCTACATACCATATGCTTCTCCCCCTCAGCAGTAAACCCGGGTGGCTGCTGCATGTAGACTTCCTCCTGTAAGTCCCCGTACAGAAATGCATTCTTGACGTCTAGCTGATAAATGCTCCAGTCACGAACCACTGCAACAGACAGGAGGATACGGAGAGTCGAGTGTCTCGCAACTGGAGAGAATGTATCAATGTAATCAACGCCATATGTCTGTGTAAATCCTCGGGCGACCAAGCGTGCTTTGTACCTATCCAATGTGCCATCCGCATGATATTTGACTGTGAAGACCCATTTGCAGCTTACAACTGATGCATCAGGTGGTGCAGGGACCAAAGACCATGTGCCACGGGACTGCAGGGCCCCCATTTCTTCTTCCATAGCTAGTCTCCAGCATTCACTCTTCAAGGCTTCCTGGTATGTCCGTGGTATGTTCACGGAAGACAAAGCTGCGGCAAACTTCTGGAAATCACCTGTGAGTCGGTGAAGGGAAACCTGTGAAGCAAGTGGATAGGATGCACACTGTCGTCTCTGTTTCCGAATAGCAATCGGAACATCCAGATCATCATCTGTCTCCACCTGTAAGGAGTCATCCTGCATATGTACCGAACCTGACCCGTCATTAGTAACATCATCTGAACATACCTGAGGCGTAGTGATTGGCTGAGCTGTCGTCTGAGCAGGACCTGACCGACGCGTATAGTGGTTAGGAAATGGTGAAATGATTCGCCGTGGAACGGGTGGAGGTGGAGGTGGTGGTGGAGGTGGAGGTGGTGGTGGCGGTGCTGGCATGGGAACGGACACAGGAGATGAGTCAGGTGAAAGATAAGTAGGTGGTGGTGGAACCAAAATATCATCAGCGGTGGTGGATGGTACCATTCTGTCCCCAGCTGGCGAGAAGTACATGACCGACTCGAAGAAAGTGACATCCGCACTAACAAAGTACCTGTTGGTAGTAGGATCATAACACCGGTATCCCTTCTGTGTTCTGGAATACCCAACAAAGACGCACTTGACTGGTCTTGGAGAGAGCTTGTCAAGTCCAGGAGATAGACGATGGACAAACGCCACAACACCAAAGACACGAGGTGGTAGTGAGAATAGCTCCTTGTCTGGAAAAATAAGAGAAATGGGTATCTTCTCTCCAAGGACAGAGGATGGCATTCTATTGACCAGATAGCATGCAGTAAGGACAGCATCCCCCCAGAAAGAAATAGGAGCACAACTTTGAATCAATAAGGTATGAGTGATATCCAAGAGATGGCGATGCTTTCTTTCCGCCACACCATTTTGTTGGGATGTATATGCGCAGGTGGTTTGATGAATAATACCCTTCGATGACAGAAATTGAGAAAGAGAACGTGTACAAAATTCCAGGGCATTATCAGTCCGAACATATTTTACTGAAGAAGAAAAAACATTCTGCACTTCATTAACCAAATTTTTAATAACATCTCCTGCTTCAGACTTATTCTTCAGAAGAAAAACCCAAGAGACACGAGAAAAGTCATCTACTACCACAAGATAGAACCTGTGCCCCTGGTGATCGGGCACACGACTCGGACCCCATATATCTATATGTAACAACTCAAAAGGGGAGCTACTGCTCCGACTCTGACGACCTGGAAAGCTCGACCTGTGATGCTTTCCTAACTGACATGTTTCACAACGAAACGACGAACTTGGAGAGATCTGGGGCAGAAGATGGCGCATATTCTGGAGCGGAAGGTGACCAAAACGAAGATGCCAAATGTAGGGTGAAACTGGTCCAGCAGAGTGAGTGGAGATGCCAGCATAGGGATTCCCGGACCAGCCGATATAGACCGTTCTGCTCAGAGCCACAGCCAATCACCTTGCCCGTGAGCATGTCCTGAAAAATGAGAGAAGACGGGTCAAATATAGCGCGACAATTCAAATCCTTTGTAATCTGACTAATAGATAATAAATTCAGTGAGAACTCAGGGGGGCATATAAAACATTCTGTAGCTGCATAGTGGAGGATAAGAAAACCTCCCCCTGGCCAACAAGGGGTGAGTGAGAACCATCTGCTATCTGTACTGAGCGACCTGGAGGAATAGCCCTGTAGGCCTGTAGTCTACCTCTATCTCGACACAGATGATGTGTAGCTCCGGAATCTATAACCCAGTCAGATATATCATGTGAAGGTATGAAGGCTGATGATCTACCTGAGGAACTGGCTGCAGCGGATGAACTGGCTGAGGCTGTGGCAGCAATATCTGACGAGCCACCAGATGAATCACCAGAAGACTGTGGCATAATATCACGAAGACGAGCCACGAGTTCGTCAAATCTATGATCTGCAGTAGACGGTAATGGAGACTGTGAATGCTCTGCAACCCGTGCCGATGCTGGGAACCCATGCTTTGAGTAGCATGTCTCCTCCGAGTGTCCAGATCTGTGACAATATGAGCACGTCTGACTGACTCGACCGCCTCTTCCTTGAGAGCCACGGCCACGTCCACGACCACGCCAAGAAGGTGGTCCACCTCTCCCACGCGAAGCTGCCATCGCAGATGGGGGTGGAGTAGATGAGCTGGAGGGAACTGGGATACGACTGAGCCTCCTGTAGACATCCTCCACCGGAGGAATGACTGCATCTGCTAAGATCTGTGACCGTGCAGCATCATACTCAGGATCGAGGGCAGCAAGTAGAACACCCACCATGGTGGCGTTCCGGAACGTCTTCTGCTGCTCTGGAGTAGCAGTCAGAGGAATGGTACTGTATAGCTTCTCGAACATCCCTCTTAGGGATGTGTATAAAGAATGGAGAGGTCTGCCGGCCTGCTTCGTCGTAAAGATGTCATGCTGAAGCTGCAACATCTTTGTCTCATTTCGCACATGCGAATACGTAGTAGCAAGAATGTCCCACATTGCCTTAGCAGTGGGCTGATGGAGAACATCATTTGCTATCTCCATCGTCAGCGTACCAGACAACCATACTTTTGCGTAAGCATCATCGGCCTCCCATGAGGCATAGATCCCTGTCTTCTCCGCAGGCTCATCTTCGGTAAGAATGTGTTTCTTACCGTTTGATTTCATGAGGCTCATGAACTGCATGGCCCATAACTCATAGTTAGACCCCTCCATCTTCACTATCGGCGCCGGACCTTTGAATGCGCCGGTGGAGGGCAAATCGACTTTCGATTCTGACATAATGCTGCCTGAAGAAGACGAAGGGAGAATAGACAATGTGATGACTGTCTACACCAACTGCATCGGATTTGAGTACGTGTGTAGACTTTTACGCACTCAAATCCATAAATCGGAGGAAGAGAGGTCTAGTGCACGCCTCCAATGAAGAGTACAGCCCTTGAAATGTCCCGAGAACAACACCTATAGACTGCTGGAGGCCACTGGAACCCTACAGCGGCAGATGGGAGGTGCCGCTGGGGTTATAGGTGCCGCTAAGGCGGCTGTAGGCGACAAGGAGGGTTGCCGCTGGGGCTCCGGGGGCTGTAGGCGGCAAGAGGGGGTGCCGCTGAGTCTGTGGGCGCCGCTGGAAGGTGCGGCTGGCCCGCAGGAGGCAGCGGCTGGGGGCCGCTGTGCGGCAGGTGGCCGCTGGAGGGAGCGGCTGTGGCCGCGGGGCTGTCGGAGGAGCGCCGGGCGCTGGAGGGAGCCGCTGACGAGATGAGAGGGAAAGAGAAGAGAAGGGGCGGCGGGTGGGGAAGGGAGAAGAGCCCTAGGGCGGCTCTGATACCATGTTAGAAGAGAGGAGTCTTCGTTATGATTCATAGGAAAACCCTAGGCTCTCTTATATAGGGAGAGGCCTTAAGGGTAAATTACATGGATGTCTAAATAGAAAAGAGAAATAGAAACAAGGTACAGAAACATATAATAATATTAGAAACTATCTCTACAATTATACATCCGTCCAGGGCTTCCATGCATTTTTTTGTCATTTTTTTGGAGCTCATGGGTTGGAAAGGGCAACACACCTTCTATGATGCAGCCCATGTAATTTTGATTTTTTTGTATTTTTTAAAATTGGCAGCCCTGTTATATAAGGGGCACCATGAGAAGGATAGAGGGTAGAGAAGATTAAACCAAGAAATGACCTGCGGGCCCTTCC
The DNA here is from genome assembly GCA_037367405.1 of Ottelia alismoides. Lineage (NCBI taxonomy): Eukaryota > Viridiplantae > Streptophyta > Magnoliopsida > Alismatales > Hydrocharitaceae > Ottelia > Ottelia alismoides. The sequence goes on along the minus strand of JAZKJV010006562.1, from coordinate 105,660 downwards.
CTTCCCCAACTTCCTCTTCTCCTCTCCCTCTTCTTCCCCTCTTCTCCCAGCTCAACCTCCTCTCTTCCCCGCTCTAACATCTCTTCTATCTTCCCCCAGCTCCCCTCATCTCTCTTCAACAGGTCTCAAGTCCCTCTCCTCCAATTTTCTTTCATCTTTTCCTAGCAGCTCCCCTTCTTCCCTTCTCCAGTAGCACCCTCCCTCTTCTTCAGTAAGCTCTTCCTCTCCTCTTAGCTTTCTTCTATTTCTACCCAGCCCCTCTCCCATACTCCCAATCACACATTTCTTCTTTCTCACCAGCAGCTCTAGCAGCTCCTCTCCATTCTCCAACTCTCCTTCGCTCCCTACCCAATAGCCGCCTCCTCCTCTCTCACAGTCCTTGTTTTAGATATTTGGTTTGATAGTTCGCTTCAGTTAGATTTATCTTTGTTTAGGTGCATGTATAAGAGTTCAAGTATGCTATCATATTGTTATGAATTAAAGTATGCATTTAAGGAAAAAAGTAAATCTCAGCATGTTTTGGAATCTTGGTCTGGAATGTTTACCTTTTATTGTTTGGAGCCGTTTGTTTATTTATCCCCAGTTATGGTTTACTAATGTTAAATTGATCCTTCCACTTATTCTATAAACTAACTTTTGAGGGTATTTAATTTGGCATATGCTTTAGCCTTCTAAATATGAGAACATGCTTGGCGTTGCTTTGCGTCCGGTATGCAGCATCAATCATTCCCAAAGGGTCATTTGATTTTCATTTTTTTCTGGGTATTCCATGGACTCGTAAGCCCCACAGTTAATTGAATACCGTAACGGCATAATAATATGCTTAATGAGTTATTTACAATAGTACGTCACATTTTGCATATTCATACACTTAACTAGAAACTTAGGAATTTTCAGACTGCATCAGATGGGTGAGGTTGAAGGCAATAAGAAGTAACCCGATGCTCCCAAAGAGGCGATTGCAACAACCGCGATTGATGGGAAGAAATCATTGGTCAAATGCTTTCGCTGTCGTGACGTTGGTCACATGCAAAGGCCTGCAAGAGTGACATTACATGCTTTCAATGTGGGGCACAAAACTCACAATAGGCGAAGGGTACATGTAGGTGGTGCTTTTTGGTAAAGATGGGCCTTCTTGGTTGTGACGACAGTGTGATAGTGGGCGAAGGAGGAGTTGCATTGAAGGAGGTTGAAAAGTTATTGGCAACTATTCTGGGCACCCCCTTCGTGAGAGATGCTGTGTGGATGTATGACGATCTTCTACGTGGCAAAGGCCTCTCTAAGGAGGAGGTGTTGCCTTCTTGTTGCATGGGAAGATCACACTTCCGTGGTAATGCAAAATATCTCATGTTAAAATGAAAATTCCTGGTCTTTAGCGTCTTGTTGCGATGCCGCATCTTCTCTGCGATGAAGATGGCTATCTCAAAGGTCGGAGTTCTCAATGCCATTATTTAGGATGGACTTCTACCGGGGGAATACTTGCATTTTCTCTGTGTTGGGTCATTCTATTAGCCAGAAACGCTCTGATTTTTAAAAGAGAAAGACCCTGTGTAAAGAATGTACCAGTGCATGCTCTCCATGTTATAACCGTTAGTGGTTTAGTAAACAGAGTTTTCAGGTGACCACCCATCAAAGGCTGTCCACCCAATTTTCTTTATAAACAAAAAAGTATAACGACTATGCTTTATACAAGGAAATAACATGGGGCCATGGGCACAACACATTTTTAACATAAGATTATTCCTCATCGAAGAATACATTTCTGCCTAGACAATTGCCCAAAGAAAAGTAATTGGTTTTCTGCTCTATGCTTTAGAATGGTACTCTCACATAATCTTCAGAACTCTTCCATTCTAAAGATGTCCGACCACTCAATTCCAATCCGCTGGCAGGCTTTCACAAATCACACTGATCATGTGATCAATATCTTTCATATCCCCATCGCACAGAGGGCTGGTGTCACCGGTTCTCAGATGAAGCATGCTCGGAAAATCCCTGTCATCAATCCTGTATTATCATCCCTCCCGTAAGGTTGCACTGCTGCTCTAGCCAAGTCTTTAGCATTGCCGTGTGGTATGCATATTTCCCATTTTGGATATAGCACGTGAGTGCTAGTACCTTCTCAGTTTCTCTTAATCTCTCCCTATTTGAGCAGTTGCTGATGCCTAGCTCAGTTGACATCCTGAGAATGGCACAGAAATGAGGATCTCCTCTGCCGTTTAATGCATTGAAATTCAGATTGTTAAAAAAAATCAGGTTGAAGGTAGACCATTGCCTCTATTTAAAAAAAAGCAAATCGTCCTTTGAGCATAAGAGTTATTTAAAAAATACTATACACATGATGTTGGGAGAAGGCTTCACTATATACACATGATGTTGGGAGAAGGCTTCACTATATACACATGATGTTGGGAGTTGCTTTGGTTGCCGGCCCCATGTTGGATAAAAGAAGAGGGTTTCTCTACGTAACCAACTACTGGCTAAAATGGTGGGATTTTTTTATATAGACCCTGCATTCACAATTAGATACTCAAAATCAAAGTTGTGGCACCAGTACATTTATAAAACGAGTCATTTAAGGTAACTTGTGCATGTGGATAGAAGGCCATCCAAAGCCTTGATATTAATCTACGAGAACTTGGAAGGAGGTTCACGCAAGAGGGGTGGGAGGAGAGTTAGGAGACCAAAGACATTTTGGAAGGAAACTATTAAGAATGATATAACCATTTTAATGTCGCCGCAGACATGACCTAAATTAAGTTTGTTTGAAGACAATTAGTCCATGTCACATACCTCACTTAAAGTGAGAAAATAATTGGCTAGTCGTTTTGAAGTAATAGTGAAACACATCACTGAATTTGTTTACTGTATATATATTTGCTGTTCATTTATGGATATCTGTAGGATCCATACAAATTTTGTTACTTGTTTGAAATAGACATTCATATGTCACATTACTATTCTGACAAGCTACTGATTTCACCCTTCTGAAGATATCCATTTCTTTTTCAAGATTATCACACATTTCACATACAGGTTGCGGTGCCAGGTATCATGCAGGAGATTGCTCCGGTAATTTCAGAAGCCGACATTTCTACATCTCGTCACTGCATTTCAACATTCCTGTCCACTCGCACTGCATATGACCTGCTTCCCGATTCGGGGAAGGTTTGAAATCTCCACATACTATTTTCCAACATATCGCAATCCGTCACTGTGTTTTTTTGCACTTGTAATATGTTTTTTGTTTGAATCAACTGTGGGATTTTAGGTCATTATGCTTGATGTTAACTTGCCAGTGAAGCAAGCATTTCATATCCTTTACGAACAGGTACTCTATATTTTTTCATGTAATTATCTTAGAAAATGCAATTATGCATGAACTCGTTCATGTAGAAGTTTTCTGATTTCGACAATTTAATCAAATATTTATTTTACTTCAGAGGACTCTTTCTTTTGCAATTTTCTTAGGTGAATGCAAGTTTCATGTTTGTCTAGGCAGTAATGGGAGTGGATTTATGAAAGCATGGCTATACTTTTTTGATAAGCTGGTATGAGAATTATTGTTGATGGTGGCAGCTGAAGAAGAGGTTGAACTGTCATGAGTTTGAAGGAATCGAAGGATCCATCTTGGTTAGACTAGAATTCGTGTTATTATACAAGAAGTTTTGGATTGTGTGGACCCTAACATGGTAGTTTATCGAGTGAGTTCATCGAGCCTTCAATACCTACATCCCACCACCGACCCCAGACTCTTCCCATGGCATGTCCTTTCCCAAAAATGACAATAACCTGGGCACACCCTGGTCACAATTACCCAGCCATCATTATCCCAACCTTCAGTTCGTAGCTTTCCCTTCGTCGTCACATCACCAACTCCCACCAGCAACCAATCATGCCGTTCTGTCCTTTTCCATCTCTCCATGCTTGCCTCACCCATGCACCAGCCTTCCCTCATTGTTGCACTACCTCTACCCACCCACTTCATGTTACTACATCGCCAACCATCACCCATACACACGCTCTACCCCTTATGTCGCCAACCATCCCCCATCGGTCTTTTAGAGAGGAATTTGTGACGTACTTCTCGATTTGTACGCTCATGTGAAGTCGATCATTGGGTGACGACTCTTCATTCAAATTCTGATTTGACGATTGGATGGGGACTGGACCTTTGAACATCCAATATCCTTGCCTCGTTGCACTGGTGTCCTACCGTGTTGTGCCCCTTAGGGAGGTTTGGGAGGATAACCAATGGGAACTTGTGTTTTCCTCTGGGTTCTTACAGTGAAGATTTGAGGAATTCATAAGTTTGTTGAACTATATCTCTGGCTTCATGGGTCCAACCATGGGTAGGGACCATTAGATTTGGAGGGACGACTATTTTTCAGTTAAGAAGGCTTATGTGGCACTTACATCTTCTTTTGGCTCTTCACTTTCCTATAGAGAACATGTGTAAATTTATTTGGACATTGTTCCTTTGAAAATTAAGGTGTTCTTGTGGACATATCGGTGGGAACAAACTATGACAAGGATGTGGAATTCTTTTCATCCTAGCATTGACAACTCTTGTCTTGATTGCAACTCGATGCATGAAGACCTAGATTATTTATTCTACCCATGTTTAAGTTAGAACGAGTGTGTGTAGCGATTGACTGCTCATGGTTGGATCCTTGTTCTCACTCGAGTATTTGGGATGACCTAGTGGTGAACCAATTCAGACCTGCCACGGAGGTTTAGAAGTCGGTTCCCACTCTTTGGAACTTTTGGCTTTCATACAATGGTGTTATGTTCAGAAATGAGCGGTTCTATATGGAAAATGTGACCCATTATGCCAGATCTCACCCCGAGACATGACTCATGTAAGTTTACTGCTTTAATATATTTGAGCGAGCACCATTCATGGGGGTTGCCCCCTTTTTTATTAAAAAAATCACCCGTAATGTTGACCATCTCTAGTCACCCTTCTCCCATGAAATGAGAACTCTATGTGGGCATCGCCATCGCCATTTGTGCGGAGAAGAGAAGACGTGCTTCCTCTGGCTTGACCTACTCAAGCATTGGCACTATCACCTTCTTGGCTAGGGGCACCATCACCACTACAACCTGGGTGCTTATTATTGTTGTTATCCTAGCAAGTGTTACCATCACCGAACCATCGTGAGTAATGATCGCCAAGCCTCGAGTCGTCGTTGTCGAGAGAGTGGAGAAATACTGACATGAGAGGATATTTTATCAATGGTTGAGGCCCATTTTCTTTCAAAAAATAGGCTTCCTATCCCAAAAGATGAGAGAGATGGAGTTGTTTTGGAAAAAATGGAACTTTCCCCACCAGAAGTATTTTATCTAAAAGCTAAAGTTAGGGGAATAGTAAATGTAAGTTCATTTACCATTGAAAAGTTGATCAAATGCAACTAAACCACCCTCCCCACAAAAAAAATTACAAAGAAACATTGAGGGATGGAGGAGGAAAAATCACCCGATTAAATCACAATCAAGCTGACATATGTTGCATCTAATGATCAATCAACTCTTCGAGAGATGAGTTTTTCGGAGCATTAGAGAATTTATGCAACGTACACTGCATTAGGATTTGATTTGCGTTCACTTTGAATATGTCACAATTTATTATTTTTATTCAAATGAATCGAGATCATATGTGATCTTTTAAATTACTTTAGTGGATTGGTTATTTAAGTTGAGGCTTTTTAGAAGTCTAACAAGAGTTTCTTAGGGGCTATTCCTTAGAGATATTTCTCCTTATTCCTTATTCTCCATAGACGGTCAATGTTTTGGTCCCAGAGTCAATTAATGAATAAGGCTTCCTTTACTATTCCTCCATCATATGCCTCTCCCGCCAAACAAAATACAAATAAATACCACTTATTAACAATCTTATCTAACCTATGCCCCTTATCCCTTATAATCTCATTTCTATCGAACAGAGAATAATAAATAGCTACCACTTATCCCTCCTTATTCCTCTTTATCCTTTCCCTCCAACCGAACAAAAGTAGTGTCTTATCCCTCCATTTTTTTAATTATGAGGGTGGGGGGGGGAGGGATGGGTTGAATCCGAGTGAGATCCCACTGTTTCTACCACCAAACCAATAAGTGAGTTCTCTTATCCCTCCTTATCCCTTTCCCTTTGTCTATTGACGACTCCTTAGGGTATGTTTATTTTATTTATTTTATTATTTTATTTTGTAGGTATTATCTAGGGACTGAATGATATAAAATTGAAGTTTTCTTTCATCTCTCCCTTTCTTCTTCCTCACTTTCGTTCATCTTGCGTTTCTTCACAAGTCCCACGTTTCGAGATGTACTCTCCTTTCCCCTTCCATTTCCCATCATACACATTTTTTTGAATTAGATCAATTGGTATCATAGCATAGCATTTGAATTGTTCTCATGATTTGATGATCATAGAAGACCCACACTGAAAACTGACAGAAGAAGCAAAGAGTATAAGTCATCTTATTCTCAAAAACGGAAGAAAGGGCATGAATCAGTTCGGAAATATACGCATTCTTGAAGATTATAGATACATTTGCACAACTTTAAGACATGGTTTTAAAAGGCGCCGCCTTGAGGCGCAAAGGCGTACGCCTCGAGGCGAGGCGGGCCCAAAACACCCCGAGGCGCACGCCTCAGGTACATCATAAGAGGCGTACGCCTCAGCCTCGCCTGAGGCGCTCGAGGAGAGGCTGAGACGCAAGCCTCAAAAAATTGTATTTTTTTTAAATCTCGGCTTTCTTTTTTAAAAATCGAAGGGTCGCGGGGGAGGGGGCGTTCAAAGAGAATTGATCGCTTGAAATAAGTGAAGCTCCATGATCTTGTATACATCATGTTCGATTTATCATACACCTACACATACTATTTCTATTGCACACAGATTTGAGTTTGAATTGTAATAAATATTTTATATTAGTTGCAAGTTTTCAACTTGATGTTGTTATTTGGTTATATAAGTTGTGAATGTTAGATTAATTATCGTATAAGTATAGACTTTAATTCAATACTCATATAGAATTATTGAAAGTTGGAGTTGGAACTTGACATTCCATATATTAGTAGCTTAGTATTACTTTTTTTGAACTACAATGCCTTCATCGCTTATGTATTGTATGTTTTACTAGTGTTAAACTATTCTTAAATGTGTTTTTGGGAAAAATTAATATTATCATATAATTTTTTCAATGTATTTTGCTCTAATTTTAATTTTTTTTCCAAAAAATTGAGGCTTACGCCTCGCCTCAATTTTAGGAAAAACACCTCGGACCGCCTCGCGCTTTTTTAAACCTTGCTTTAAGATAATAGATTTTTTGCAAGATTTGAGCACCTTATAATCTTTTAGTTACCGCAAAGTGTTGTTTCTCAGAACCTGAAATCCGTCCTTCACCGTTTGCAGTCTCCTCCACTGAAACCTGCCTCAACACGTCAACCACAATGAGCAACTTGCTATCGTTGCTCCAACCTTCAACACCTACACCTCACCGCCAACCTAGAAGCTTCCCATGAGACGTCCTTCCTTAATGTGACCATAATTTGCGCATGCCTTAACCTTAATTACTCAGTCATCAATATCCAACTTTTAGTTCGCAGCTATATCCTTCATCCTCGCATCACCAACTCCTACCTTCCACAAATCTTACTTCCCTCTCCTTTTTCATCTCCACATGCCCACAACGCCCATTTACCAACCTTCTCTCATCGTCACTTGAACCCCATTGCTTTACCCACTCACTCCCTACCATCACGTTGCTAACAATCCTCAGACATGGACCATCTCCAACCACCTTTCTCCCACGAAATGAGAGCACCATGCGAGCACCACCGTCGTCGTTAGTGGGGAGAAAGCATGAGCTTCCTCCAACTCTGCCTACTCAGGCAGTTGGCATCATCTCCACCTCCTCAAGAGGTGCCCTTCTACTATGTCCTAGGTGCCCGTCACTATTGCCATTCATGCAAGTGCCACCGCAATCCGATCATCTTGAAACACCACCACAGCTTCTGAGCGTGCTTCAAAAGAGACCAGAGCTAATAAATCCGAGCCCAAAACTAATAAATCTATCGCCCTTGATACTGATACTGGTTAAAGAAGAGGTGTAGGTGGCATTGTTGCCACCCAGTCCTTGGGATTAGGCACCGCCATTTGAACGACTTCCCCAAGTTTCGTCACTGCCGTTGACGATTTAGGAGATGCCAAATCCTATCGAATGATTTATCTCCCATCCAAATAATATTTTCATGGGAATAGAGAAGAAATATCTCATGTGACATTTCTAGAGAAACCTATCTCCCAAAAGGTTTTCATCTTAAGGTTTAAGCTGGGAGGGAATTAAGGTATCATCAATTTATAATGGAAGGGGTTGCAGTTTTGCCTCCATGTGCAAAATAGTTATAAAAGGACATCTGAGAATTATAAAAATGGGCAGCAACCTATTCATAATAGGATTTGGGGTGTTGGTTCCCTATTTAAGGACAATAGGGCAATGGAATTTCTTATGCTTTCCATCATTGAGATCTTCTGACCTTCTTACACCATGGCCACTCCCAACACCATAAAACATCCATTGAAAACGCCACACAACTTCTTCAATGGAAATGTGACGGACAGTGATGACAATCCTGGATACATTGTTGCATTGACATGAACCCCGTCTTATGCACTATCAAATTTTCTACCACGGGTTCAGGTCTCAGGTGCCACATTTTGGTTCCCTTTCATTTGGCATGATAATCAAGCATTCACCCGATGCATCCGGTGATTGGGCAACTTTTTGAGAGATGGGTTTTCAAAGCCGCAAATAACTAATGCAGTGTGAAATTGAGGATTGGGGTAAAATTGAGATCCATCGTTCTTATTTCGTCCAATTTTAGTTCATTCTTATTTTAATTCTATTTAAATAAATTGAGCTCGCATGCGATCTTTAAAGTTGACTTGGCTATTTAAGTTGAGTCTTTAACGAGTTTAATTAGAGTTTGTTCGGGTTTATTCTTATTTCTTTTTCATATTTTGTAATTCCATCATTGTTTAGTGGAGATATTGAGTTATATAATAAAATTGGAGTTCTCTACATCTTCTCGTCTCTCTTCTTTTTCTTTCTTATGCATCTTCACGCTTTCTCCACTAAATCCTTGCAATCCTTATGTGTTTTCTACCTCCCCCCTCTCTATTTTCTCTATTCCTCAAATTTGATTTGGATCAAGATGTCCAATAAGTACCTCTTTTTCTTGTTTCTTAATAAAATGGTGGATTCTCGTCCTATTGTTGTGTTGATGGTGGTGTGTTTTATTGAAGTTAAGGTGTTGGCAAAGAGGTTGAGGGCATCACCTTATGAATGGGTAGGATTGGTCCCATTATTCCTTATGAATGGACACGATTGGCACCATTTGCCAATCGAATGCACTTCACATGTATAAAATGCAAGACGAAAGTCAGGGAACTACCCTCATATATTAGATGAGTCGAGACTCTGGAGTCAATAATCTCGGCTGATGTAGGAGTTGAAGCATGATTGGATACAATACTTTTTTTGACTAAGAAAGACGGGGGTGCCCTCCCAAGGCGGGAGTCACCACACCAACGCATTCATTAATAAGCAAAAAGTTACATCAATTGGAAATCCAGAAGTTGTACAAGGCATTACATTTTGCAAGAGCATTTTCAAAGTAAAAGCGATGCCCCTTAAAAAGAGTTGGAGCAAAGGAGGAAAAAGAGGAGAAATGTAATGCGTCGAGTTGATTGTTTGACTGTGAATTCCATTCTCTACTCCATTTATGGCCCATAATTCATGTAAACTTATAATTCATGTAAACTCTTCTTTATGGTAGTCCTTCTCTTCTCTCTTCTTAACAACACCATGTAAAGATCTCCTTCACAACATCTTTTCAGACAAGAGTTCCATTCTCTTTTCTTGTCAACCCTAACTTATAATAGTCGGGGCTACTTCCTAAGTTCGATGGTGCTATGTCAATTTCTCTATATTGCGGTCTGTGTGAGTGGAGTTGTCCCCTAATTTGAGAAGCAACTTGCATAAATAACAAAGCCCCCAAAATAAAAATCTAAGACTGTTTTAATTTCAATCTAAAATCAATCCAGTTACCTTGTAATAGTTGCATGAGTCAAGAATAATCCGGGAGGAGAATTGGACAATATGTCCCTGATCAGTGTTTGTCTCGATGGATAAATCATTAGATTTGGTAGAAGCTTGGTTAGTCCCGAGGACTTTCCAAACTTTGCCCAACATCTATCAGACAGGTGCCCCATGCCTGTAGTTTACAATAGGTATGTCTTTGAAAATTGATTTTCTGAGAAGTTATGATAATGTGAGTATCCATTATGCCCATAACAGTGATTATACAACCACTTCTCTGAAGGGACAACGTCTATCTTTACTTTTCAACGTTGTTTTAGCTTGCCATTCTTTCCCTTGGTTGGTCAATTGTATCTCCTTTGTGGCAACTCCATATTATATTTTCCCAATAAGCGTTAAAGGGTCCGAGGAAAATATTAAAAAGCACTGATTTTTTGGGATTAAGCCATGCATGAAATCTGCACTTAAATATGAAACATCTTTCAGGGAATTCCTGTTGCTCCTCTGTGGAATTCTTACAAAGTCCGGTTTGATGGAATGCTAAGTGCGTCGGACTTCATCTTGATTCTTATGGAGGTACACGTTTAGCATGTTTTCGTTCATTTTTCAGTTTCAGTGTATATTTTTGTTGCTGCCATTGCATTTTAGTATGTGAGCTTCTCCGGGGATGTTTCTTTTGCTGTTTTATACTTGTATCTGTCTAGTGTTCTTCTTAGCCATTCTCTATGTGTTCCTCATTGTTTTAAAAAGCGTGCCTCGCGGCGGTAAAGAGCAAGCCTTAAGGTGTTTTTGACAAAAAAAGTCTCGTTGCTTATTAAATTTGATGTTCATCTAGTATACACGAATTCATCCAAAATATAAGCTATCAATAGTAGAATGATCCTACTTTCTACACTCTAACAATAAAATAAGGTAAGTAAGCACCACTCCTTGAATATAGATAGGTTTATATGGTCCTCTAAATCAGTATCCCTTTTTTCTGCTTTGGACTGTTTATGATCATGACATTCTTTAATCTTATTTCACGTATTGATTCTTGATATGACTATGACTATGATTAAGAAGTATCTCTTTCAATATGTATAGTGGTGCACTACAATAGCAACTGGAGTAGGAGTCATTAAATGTCATATTTTAATCCTGTAATAAGGGAAAACAATGTTTAAAATGTTCTATATATAATTATAATGTCTTCATGTGCCATTTAGAACGGTATAGTCTTATCTTATTTCCACAATATTCAAATAGTATATTTAAATCTAGTTCATTTGATATTTTCCCCTTAAAAGTGAGGCTTATGCCTCGCCCACCTTGATGCTTACACCTTGACTGCCTTGAGGCTTATGCCTTGCCTCGATGATGGGGAAACCGCCTCATCTGCTTCACATTTTAAAAATGTTAGTCCTCTTTCATTGTATTTAGATCAGGATCATCTTTCCTCTTCAACACATTTCATTCCTTAGTCCTTGTCCTAATAATGGCTCAAAAGCTACCGTTTTTGCATGTGCACCTTCAAGATTCGTGTAGGATGTATCATCGGAAAATTTCATCTTTACGGACAATGATCTCATGATGTAAATGATCTGGGGATATAAATACGGTCTTTTTGTATGTTTTCATAAATGAAATTTTACCAGCACAGTTATATTAATAATTGCATTCAGGAGGACCTCGACGTTTTCCCCAATGAACTGTTGGACGGCTAACCAGGGTAAATATTGTTGTAAGACATATTTGCTTCTCCTTCCCGTGTATTTCACCGTTCTCTAACAAACTATTGTGTACACATGCTCCACATGGCACTCTTGTCATACCAACAACATGTCATAGCTGATGGAACAGCTTTCTCTGTATCACAGTTCATGTTATGCTATTAAGAAGGTTTCTGATTCCACTATTAATCGTCACTCAGAATCAAGCTATATGAGCTGTACAAGTCATGCTTCAATCCCCTTTCTGCATTTAAACATAAACTTTCTGCATCCTCCAATTTTGCACGACCAGTTTTCTTTAAGCAAACTTGCTTGTGTCTGTCCGCAAATATATATTGTCTCAATTATAGGCAGTCTTACATGGATGGTCACTATATCTAATGGCCTTTAGTTGGCTTTTCAGAAAAAAAACGGGGGTGTGGGGGGCGGGTGAGGGCTGAAGAGTCCTAAATGGTGGTACATATGTCAGGATGTTCGTTATGCATTTTAGCAATTGAAAGATTTTGAATATACTAGACTGGATATAATGAACATAATATTTTTTTCACTTGGTTCCTGTCCACATGCAAAAGCACACATGGAGCCTCTGAACCACCACCTGCATGATCTTAGGTGTTGATTCTAGATCTATGAGTATGCAGGTACACTAAATAACTTTTTAACGGCCAGGTTAGATGGGAAGTCTGGGCTGATATTATAGGCAATAGTTGCATGATGTACATGTTGACAAATCTTCACAATCACTTGCATATCCAGCTCCCCATCACTAATCGACACAAAGGTTGAATCAGTTACCAATCAAAGGGCCTAAGTAGAAGGAAACATCAATTTGGACATATTTTGTACCTTTGTTTGGTGTGTTATTCCCGTGAGTGAGCCAGTATGTTCAATTGTCATTCAACCTTTGTTTACAATCATGAGGTTTGTTTCTATTCTTGGAACTCTTTCCTAGATCATAGCCTCAAGCATGGTTTCTTATAGTCCAAATATATGTTTAAAATATTAATGTACAGCGGCATAAGATCTGCAAAAGTGGAGTACGTGTTCCCACTCAGTTTTTCTCATGTGTACTCTATGCAATTTGATTTTTTAGAAAGACTTTTTGAGCGGTGAGAAAAGGAAAAGTTTGGGTGAGGAGATGGGGAGGAGCATGCCAAGCGGCGCGGGGAGGATTGGAGGGTTTAAAAGGAATACAGAATCAATAGATAAAATTGTTAAGTTATTATTAAATCTAAATAATAGTCAAATTCATATCATTCATTTACATATTCTTAAAAATATATGGTTGGCTTTATACACACCAAGAGTCAAGAGATATACCTTTTGGACAAAAAGGAGCGTCTTTCATCGCAGGACACATCACTCCAAAAATATAAGAAACATATACAAGAAAAAATACTAATATATATTTCTTATCTTGGATTTGAGCTGCATCAGTATACATTGGTCTCTCAGTTACAATTAAACAAGGAAGATGCCTACGGCATTATTTACACATTGGGATCCTTTATGGAAGAAGCACGTGCAAGATAGCAGATTGCACAGAGAATTGAGATTGGAAGGGGTAGTTTTGCTACCAGTATGGAATAGGCCTTTCTTTAATATATATTTGTTTTAGTTTCTCGACACCTATAGTAGAATAGAGAAAGCACACCTCTCGAATACGAAGATTTGAAGTGGTCCATAATAAATTACCATGTCTTTTCTTAGTGCAGCCTCCTTATGCAACAAGGATCCACAAAACCTCACAATCTTCACATATATCTTGTCTACACTTGCAGTGGCACCTCACATGCATGGAGGTGGACCCTAAAGCTTAGTGCACTTATGCAACTAACCCAGTGCTGAGCTACAACACTTACACACTTTGTCTCCCCCGCTCTCCTACAGTTTTACATGGCAAGAGCGCATCAGATTAGCAAGAATTGTTTTTAAAAATGCGCCTCGAGGCGCTGAGGCATACGCCTCGAGGCATTTTTCAAGGAAAAACGCCTCGAGGCTATAGCCTCATTCAGCCTCAATGAGGCGTGCGCCTCGAGGCTTATGAGGCGCGCCTCGAGGCTTACGCCTCATGAATGGGTTATTTTTTTAATTTTTTTCTGCAATATTTTTTCCTTTTCTTTTGGATTGTGAGCTTTTCATCTTTCTTAGACATGTATTTTCAAGTCTTTAAGCTCATGATTCACAGAAATGTATTTTTTTTTAAATTTATTAACGTATTAAGCTTATTTTTACTTTGTTATGCATGCTTTTTATAAATCAACATGAACAAAAAAATCGAGTCTTGCGTGCTTAAATCTAATACCTCTATTCTTTAGTATGAATCGAGCATACATGCTTTCTTTATTAAAATGTTTGGATGCAAGTCCCCTACTTTGACCTAAATTTTGAAAAGTATATTTTTGTAAACATGCCTCATCTTTTCTTCTATTCAATCAAGACTAAATTAATACACATCAAATCATGCATGAACAAATATGATCATAACATGCAATTTTCAAGTATTTTATCCCCCAATCATTATGGTAGAGTAAAAAGTGATCACACATTCATTGCTTACTCTCTTATCGTTCTCAATTGAATGACACATATCTCACCTAATTTTGAAAATGGTAGGTTACATCTAGTCCCTTTAGTTAAATTTTATTCAAAACTTTAAATTTTGCGGAGAGTTACCCATTATTGTGCTTATATATCCATATTTACTTGACTCCTTACAGATTTAGAGTTTTAAAAAGAGTTATATAACAACTTGGGTGTTTAAACAATGATGTTAACCTTGAAATATCATGGAGTTATGTATTTAATCATAACTATTTAATTTCTAGAACTTGAAGATTGTAATTACGATTAATTATTATATTTTATGAAAAAAATTCTTTCACGAGTGAGGCTTACGCCTCGATACGCCTCGAGGCGTAACTAGGAAAACGCCTCGATACGCCTCACGTTTTTTAAAACCTTAGCGAGAAAGATGGGTTTTAAATGAGTGGTTCTTAGAGCTTTGGCTCATCTTTTCATTTTTATATTCTTCCTTTTTACCAAATATTGTTAGATCAAAAAAATCAAGGTAAATATAAATAGAGGGAAATAAAACGAGGTTAAAGAAATTCCTGGTGTAATTCTCATGGTATAGTTCTTGTTAGTCAAGAGAGGAAGGTGAAAGGCTAGACGAGTTGACAAAAACATAGCACAATCATGGCTCGGCAAAGGCAGTTTGTACCCAAATCAGGGATGTTGGGAGCAAACCAATATGTGATGGATGCTGTGACATTCGAAACTGCAGGTATGTCAGGCTCGCAGTAGTTAACTGCACTGGGAAAAAATCGAAGACATTTTGGATGGTTTCTGGGTGGCAAGGTATGGATGGTGGAGATTTTGTCTGGTCAAAGCTTACTTGCGGAGTGTACTGGGCCTTTTTTGACATGACAAGGAAGTGCCATTGATTTCTATGATGTCCTAATGTTTATGTTCTTCGTAGCTTGGTAGCATGCACTGTTAACCTCTCAGATTCTGGCTATATGGGGATCTGATTTATCTTTATTGCTTCTTCCATTTATTCTTTCAGATGGGCTGCTTTAGAATCTCCAGTTTTATTTCATCGACGTTAGATTGCCATTGTAAAATCATCGTGTCACCGTTCCATGATTTGCTACTGTCTGATTTGCATTTTCCCATTCCCACAGCTTATTCCCTTATCCACAGTGGATTTGAAAACAGTCAAGCATTGTTCTGCACTTGCTTTTCTTATTTTAAATTTTGCTTGACATCCTTATCTATACGGTATCATGTCTCGTAAGTTCAACTTTAGACAAGTTTATCACCCTAAAAGAGCCTTAGTTTTAAGCTTTTCACCATTTTACTGCTTCGACAGAACTGGATCTCGATTTTCTTTTTATTCACAGTTTCACCATTTTCACTACTTCAATAGGTAATTGGAATCTACTTTCTTCGTTCCTTCGTATCTTAACGTGGGTGTTCAATGTAAACACGCCTTTGGTCATAAAATGTTTCATTGCTTCGACAAGATGGTTTTCAGTAGACTGGTTATTGTAATTGTTCTCTGTGGTGCTTGATGTTGGGAAAATATCTTTTCCCCCCGATATCGAGCCACTGCTAATAGCTTTTGTACATATGTTGAGGGTTCTTTTTCTAATATATTCTTTGGATGGCAGCTGGGTCATGGTTCTAGTCTAACAGAAGAAGAACTAGAGACACACACAATATCTGCTTGGAAAGAAGGAAAATGGCTGCTGAATGGAGGGCTTGATGGGCATGGTCAACCGCTTCAAAAGCATCTCATCCATGTAAGATGCACTTTGCATTTAGTGAAATATATAAATTCATTGTTTCTGTAACTCGGAGGTCTTGGTTATAGTTGAACTTCGAATGGGGTGGTTATCTCTCAAATTTCTTCATTGCTTCTAACTTAAACTTTCTTAGAATCTTTCGTTGGCATGATCATGATCTATCCACTGTTCCATCAGTTTCATGGTCCTTTTGGAATAATTTTTTTGTTTTGCAGAAGTAGTTATGAAGATATATAATAAGCGTAACATCATAAACAAACACCAATATTTTTCATGGTTCGAGACGACCACAATACCATTCTATTCTGAGAGGACTCATGAGGTCGGATCTTCATAATATTCTTCTCAAGGTTTTCAAGGAGTGTGGACTCCTATATGTAGGGTTTGCAAAAAGCAGCCTTTGTTCCCTTTGGACTTTCGACTGTGGAGGTGGAGTGTGGTCGGGTCCTTGCTAACCCTACAGGGGAGCTTACTTTTGTGTGGCTGAACCTGGTGGAATGGAGGACACACATCTTACTTCCATTTTCATTAATACGCTAATATTGTTTTAGTTATTTCTTGATTTTTAAACGGTTAGAGCCTATATATCATTGTAGATAATATATTAAATTTTGGTGTCCTTGTAACCATAACATTGTTTTTCATATGGGCACAAGATATAATGATCAAAATCAAGGAAATACAAGATCAGATTCAATCCATGCCACACTGTCACAGTCCTGGCACAAGCAATGGCCTTCATTGTTATCACGAAACCTTGATTGAGCAGGGATAATCCACCGACAGGCATCCAAATTTCTGAACTGGGCCCTCTGATTTTCAACTCAATTGGAATTTTTGGAAATTAAAGTAAAATTCATAGCCATACAAAGCATTGCCACTTTTATCACAAACTTTTCATGCATGGCCACTATCTGAGAATCATGAATGCTCAATTTGCAAGACTCAAGATTGCACAATACTTTCTGCGATGTAAATTAGCTGAAAAATTGCACGTTGTATTTCTCTGGTTGGTTATCAAATCCTGTCTGTAAAGAGGCAGATACTCATCTCGCTCCATGTAGTTCTTTTATTGGATATTATAGTGGGTACTCATATATTGTTAGGTCAACTGAGTTTACGTAGGAGGATTGCTAGCGTAGGCTGAGAACAGCCCTGAAGCTCGGTGACCATAAGAGCATTTATAGCGAGGGCAATGACTTTAATCTTTCGAGACCGTGGAGCCATTGGGGTGGGGGGGTGGTGTTAGAGAATCACAGGCATGGTACTTTAAGTTACAAATTTAAGACAATCATCATCCACTGATATCATGTAAGTTTTGGTACTGAAATGGGTCAAAAAACATTGATGCCAATTAAGTATAAACCTTGTATCAAGACCTTTAAAATCTATGGGAATCCATTTTATTAAAATGTTCTCCGAAGTATGTGGAGTTCACAATGCTTGTGAACATGCTCCTGTGCTGATAGGTGGATGAATATAGGTTTTTGTGCTCTTATAGGTGGTGATATTTACGCATAGAGTTAAAGATAGACTGGTCTCAAGGCATGGCTTTGGATTAGAGGCCATTGTCAATATTATTTCTGACATGATATACTTATTGATCAAGATTTGGGATTAAATAGTGCGCCAACTTGAGCAATGCATATAAATAGTAAGGTTGGCACTTCTATCATAAAAAACCCTCTTTCCATCTGTGAACAATGAACTATCACGTTGTCTTCATCTATATTTGTGATGAGCCTGTGTATGTTGAGAAATGAGGATGTGACGCACCTGGCCAAGGCTCTCCCTTAGTCTTTTGTAGAGTTTGCTTTTATTCCTGTTGATGTTCGAATATACTGGGAGTCTGGGACGGGCAACGTTCTGGATGCAGGACCTTTTTTTTCTCAAAAATAAACTTTTGAACTTTTTAACATATTCACCAAATTACTGAACCCTGACATCTATTACAACCTATCTACGCTATATTATATACTCCGACGTTTCCTTTGGGGGATATGTGTATTGGTTATTCACTTGTTCAGCTTTTCTGTGGAACATTAAATTTAGTGTCTTCCTTCTAAAGAAAATAACTTAATCCCAAGCATCTGTCCTACATTCTATCTGTGGAAGTGTTGTAACTTTATCCCTTGTTTTTTGGCACGTGCAGGCTGGCCCATACGAGTCACTGAAAGAAGTAGCCCTGAAGATTCTGCTGAATGGTGTTTCCACAGTCCCGGTCATTCATTCTTCTGCTGAAGATGAGTCATTTCCCCAGCTTTTGCACCTGGCTTCCTTGTGTGGGATTCTTAAATGTAAGTTTGTTTCAGTTATTGCTGAATCATCTTTTCTCATTTGAATGAAATATGACAAACATTTTAGGGACTACAACATTCTGTTTTTGTTTTATCTAGCTATTTGCAGATATTTCAGACATTCTTCTAATTCTTTGCCAATTCTTCAACAACCAATATATGTGTTTCCTTTGGGGACATGGGTTCCGAAAATAGGAGAAACAAATGGTAGACCTCTGGCAATTTTGAGGCCAAATGCATCACTGGGTGCCGCCTTATCTTTGTTGGTTCAAGGTTTGATGCTCCCACCTAATTTTCTGTACTCAAGTTCAAGGCATTTTGGAAATTCTTGCCAGGGAAATGATGCTGTACTCTGTTATTCAATTTTCATGTTTTGCTACCTTTTCAATTTTAAAATGTTTACACGCATATTTATCTGTCAGTTAGTGAGCAATTATATAAATGATATGTTTAAGCTTTCATATTTAGGCTGTGGTTGTGCAACACATTTAATTGTTAATGATTAAGTGAAAAAGAGGAAAACCCAGCTGTCTGTGCGCTAGTTTGCCTCCCTCCCATCTTTTTACCTTCAATTGAGAAGGGTTTCAACATAAATTATTATGTTTTTTTGAGAGAACATAAATCATAATGTTCCCTGATTGATTTATTGGTTGCATGTTTTCCCACGTGGAGAAACAATTTTTTATATGCAAAATGCATTTTGAGTTGCATTTCATTGTGAAATTAATGGCATGTATGGGTTCATCGGACCCTGAGATGCATCACATTCTAATTGTTTTAGTTTAGCTGAAGATGAATGTTTGATTTGGATTTGCAGCTCAAGTTAGCTCACTACCAATAGTGGATGAAAATGATTCTTTGTTGGATGTCTATTCTCGAAGGTAAATTTTCTTCTATAGTGTTCTTGTTGTAGATTAATTCATTTTGTTAATTGGTTGTGGATTGTTGGCAGTGATATTACCGCTCTGGCTAAAGATAGAGCTTATGCACAGATTTGCCTTGATGAGATGAGTATTCACCAGGTAGCTACCATATAAATGCTACTTATATCCATTTTCCAATTTGTTTGTTGTGTTCTGTGCTATACCTTTGGTTTGCATTTTTTATGTACTTATACGTGATCTCGTATAAGTACCCACTTAATGGTCTAGTGGTAGTACAGTCGGTCTACCACACAAAAGACTAGGGTTTAAATCCCACTCTTACAGGAGTTGCATTAGGTCGTCGACGGCCAGTGTAAAAAATAGTCCAATCTTTCAACATGGATTTGAGCAAGAATCCATGTAGCCGACCACTACTTATAATAGTGGGAGAAGGCTTAGTACATTTATTTTATACATGATCTCGGAGCTTCAAAAGATTCTACCATGTTTTCTCTGGACAAATCGCTAGACCATCACAACACATTATTTGCAAGTTGCCCAAATTGCCTGAGCATCTTGAAAAAAGCCCCAGCATTGTTTTCTATTATATTTTGGAATCTGATCATGGATTTGTGTATTTTTGAAAAGCAGAAGGATGAATACCAGAGGTTATTTCTGCAATCAAAATATTACAGAGAACTGTTATTCCAATTGTAAGACATGACCTTGATTATGTTAAATCCAAGGGCTGGTCGACCTGAAGATAACCTCATGTCGGTCTAACTATATGGCCCAAGTTAAAATTGAGCTAGCAACAGTTCACCATTTTCGTGAAAATTGAGCTGTTCCCTTATCTTTTCTTTCCTTGAAACTGCACAGTTGACAAAACATTTAACAAAGGGGATACTGAACCTCTTCCAAAGTTAATTCACAAGTAGAAAAAAAAGTTCGACGTCCTCTCCTTTATAGCGGAGCAACATATTTTGAAAAAAAATCGAGCAGAAGCATAATAGGCACAAGAAATTAATAATTATCAATATATGCTCTCTAAATTTCCAGGGACCTGTAAAATTTTAGGAAAATGTTATGAGCTCGAATCAGAGCCATCTGGCTTATTAGCGTCAAGGTAGGTAATATAGGTATCAATATCAGCGTCGGCCACTTGTCGATATGATATATCGTCGCCATATTGTCCAAATCGGCCTGATTTTGTGAAGGAAATGACTTTGGAAGGGTAAATATCGGCCATATCGGTGATATATCTGTCCCTGTCGATATCGATATATCACCGGTATATCACGATATGGCCTACCCTGATTAGTATTGCTCTGGAATCACAATAGGTCGATTCCTGCAGGTTGTGAATTATGAGTGAACGGTAGCTTGGTTTTTTTTCTTCTAACTATGGTTTTGATTCCAGGCTCTGCAGCTCCGACAAGATGCAAGTTCACCGTATGGGTTTTTTAGTGAACAGAAATGTCAGATGTGCCTTCGCACTGATTCCTTGTTAAAAGTCATGGAGCGGTTGTCATGGCCAGGTAATCTCAGAATTCCGACCTTTGATTCTCAGTACTAGTAGGATGACAAGTGACAACGATCAGGTCCTCATACTTTTATGTTTCAGGCGTGCGAAGAATCATTATCGTGGAAGCTGGAAGCAAGCGGGTTGAAGGCATTGTATCACTGAGGGATATATTTAACTTTCTGCTTGGTTAGGCCTGGAGCTACTCGAGGAGAGATCGTGCAGGTGCCGGGATGCAAGCAAGCCAAGTATGTATCAATTCATTTAATTTAAGGCCCATTGGAAAGCCTGAATGTCTTCTTTTTTAAGACAAGGCACGAGAGGTCTGTAAATGTGAACCTGTTTTCCCTTCACGCACTGTGATTATTGATTACTTACATGCCATACTTGAGTAGAAATCAGAGAATCGTAGGAATAGGAAAATTAGCAATTCTCTCGTATAGGACGTGGCTCGTTCGAAGATATCATGCATGCTTCGGCAGACCCTGCACACGATAGCCAGTATATCATGTTTCCATTTACCGATGTACTGTCGATTTTTGGTGCTGCAGGTGAAAAAAATTGAAATGTGAGTCAAATGAGCAAGGTTTTAAAAATCGAATTAGTATCAAATCGGGCATGTATCGGTTATTGGATTTTATGGTCGGACCAATGGGACCGACCGGTCGAACCGGTGATGTCAACAGTTCAAAAATCTGAAAAAGATCAAATCGTTGTATTGTTGGTTTGGTTCGTATGGTTCAATCGGATTGAACCCAGTTAGAGTGGTATATCACGCAAATAAATATGAGAAATGCTATATCATATCTTTCGAGAATTTGCTTACTCTTGTCCCTCCAAGTTCTTCCAAAAACACTTGTACCCTTTTTTTAATACAATTGCATGTGTCTCCTATATTTTTACAAAATCAATAGTTGTGGCCTTTATTAGTACACTTGTGCTCCCATTTTATATCAGCATAAGGATGATAGTGTGAATTAGGGGTAAATAATCATGTTTTGTAAAATTTATATAAATACATATATATGTAATTTAAAAAATAATTTAAAAATAATTTAAACTCTAATTAATGAAAAGTGTTGTTAATTTATTGCTTCTCATAGTATGATTATGACAATGTCTTTTTCGTTTTATATTGTTATAAGTGGATAACCACATACGCAATGTGGGAAGAAAGAAATAATGCTCATATGGCAGGAAGGGACAAGCGATAACAAGTCATTGACACATGTGAAGGAGAACAGATAAGGGGATACTATACTATGTATTAGAATGAGACTAGATTATAAATATTTCTGAAAAAGTATGTATTTTGTTAATTTATCAAAAATTATTTTTTTTATCAAAAAATGGATGATTGAGCCGATGATTTGGTTTAATTGGTCCAACTGATTTTGATCAATTTTGATTGGTTTTTATTTTCAGAATAAAATTAGATGGTTGGATCTTTTTTCCTCCGGTTCTTGATTTAACCGATTAAACCGAGTGATTTGCAAATGAGTGTGGCTTTGGAATGCATCGGTGATGCTCAAATAAGAACATGCCCATTACAAGTTGATGGTAAAACAAATCAAACCGCAAGGAACAGGTCCACGAACAAGCCTAGCAGGTATAAAATGGTTATAGTTGGTGTTAATGAACCCCTTGAGGAAATGCTTTCACATGGTATCGAAGGTCATGGTATCTCTAGGTTTGAACTTTTTCCAAAGGTTGGCGACTTTCATTGGTCGTAGGTGATCTGGAGATCTGTAAACGAGTTAATCTTCATTGGGTATTAACTTTGAAAATTATTTCCTAAAATGGAGATGACTTGAAAATAATTTTCAGAGTAGACATATATCAACAAACAGTTTGCTGCTTCATGTTTCGTGTATGGTAAACGATTTGCCGTGTCACATGGACGACAAACCCTGGATCTCCCACCTCTTCCCGTCCGTCCATGTGGCGGCAAACTGTTTGCCGCACGTGAAACACGAAGCGGCAAACGGTTTGCCGATATACATCTTCTGGGAATTATTTTCAAGCCGTCCCTATTTTGGGTATTTCCCTCTCTCCTCATTTGGTGAACCCCCTGTTGTAAATGCTACATGTTAAGTTTGATGGCCGACTCGATTTTTTTCGAGTGCATGAGGAACACATTGGTTTATCATCGATTCTCATTTGAGTAAAGGTCATATATATATATATTGCAGTGGTTGCATTGTTCAAATAAAATCGTGCTAACAGCTTATGCTCTTGACTTTAAACTACTTAGCAAAATATAGCAAAATATAGCTAATAGATAAAAATGTTATCTTTTTAGCAAAATCATTAAAGAAATAGAAGTTGAGTTTGACATGATTGATAGAAAAAAATAATTTTTCGTTGTTTATAAGCTGAACATGCTCAAGATTTCCTTCTTGTCATTCCTATTGAGGGTCTTAGAAGGTGTATGCCACCCATTGAATATCATACTATTTTCAAATATCGTCCTATAATTCCTCTCTTAGCCGATGAGGCTCGCTAACTATGCCACAATCCTGCCTTGACGCTATTGGAGAGCATGTTGTTCATTGTCATGAACTCCCATGTTTTAAATATAGGCATGATTTTGTCGGGGATGTCCTTTATGATGTACTTAAACATGTTGAGGTTGCTTCAAAGAAAGAAGCACCTATGAATTTTTTGACTTGACCGCAAGAGGGTGGTCGACACTCAGACCAGCATATGTTATAATATTTGAATGGACTGGAGGGAAACACACATGTGTTGATTTGACTAGAGTTTTGCCATTGATGAGTCCGATAAGGAGTGACTTTGTCGCGAAATACGTTGCACAGAAAGCTGCCTCAGCTGAAGTTGCTAAGCATGAGAATGCATGTATTGATAACCAACGTGTATTCATCCCCTTTGGTTTTGATATCTTTGGGTTCGTGGCAACTGAAGCGGTAGAGCTCCTCAAGATGATCCAAAAAATTATGCATAGCAATATTATGGTTCTAGATTTATAGATGTGATGTTTCGTAGAATTGGGTTTGCCATCCAAAAGAAATTAACGGATATAATAGTAGATAATCTATGTCATGACCTCAAATTTCGGCGAAATTCGACTGAATTTCGATCGAATTTCTATTTGGTGGGTGATCGAAATCCGACCAAAATGGCCGATGTCAACCAAAATTTGGGGGGCTTAGTTCAAAAACACACCGAAATGATCGAAATTTCGATTAAATTTTGATCAAAATTCGACCGAAATTTCGTTTCGATCAGTATCCGAAACGAAGCTGAAATCCGACATTTAAGGCTTTGATCAGTGCTACATCACGGACATAGTAGTAGATAATGGGAGTTGTTGCAATAGGACGGAGCCCACCCTTATAATTTCTCACCAACTTCTTGACCTCATTGTATGACATTTGGTATGAAATAATTGAGGACATCTTCATCCAAGGACAAGAATTGCTGGGCTGGATAATAATTAGGCTTTTAGCCTTCTTTAACTTTGTCATTGACGTTTGTGCATCATTTATCTCGTAATTACATGACTCGCAAACATCTTTATTAACACTTTTATCCCTATCGTTAACCTAAGTAGGTTAAACTATCAGAATGGTGTATAGTTCAAGACTATCTTTATTAACACTTTTATTAACACTTTTAAAGTAATTTCTCTACTTTTAAATAGGGTAAGATATACTATTTAAAAAAAAACTTTATTTTTTTCGCTCCATGTGCGAATGACGTGTGAGAAAGATAACATGATAACAAACACACCACCTGGATTAAGTGATCCTAAATGGGATGCACGTAGGGATGCAAACATATAGAGATATATGTTTATTGATCTATCATTGTATCCGTTATATATACATATTTTGACATCCATATCCGTTTCAAAATAGATATGGATATGAATATCACTTTGATATTCTCAAACGTCTGTATTTGTATATTCGTTTTCATATATAAATATATAATTGTATGTTTATCTTTAACCATATTTAATATAAATTATACTTTCTTTCACAATATTTGGTATAATTATTATGATATAAGCATATTTTGTATACTAATACCATGTTTATTATATCTAATTCATGTAAGCATAAGCTATAAGCAGCTCCGTCCTTTGATCTTGTTCTTGCTCTTTCTTCTCCCTCCTTAGAAACAACAAGACTCATTCCACAATCTTTCCTCTTCCTACCTCTCAATCTAGAGTTAGATCCCTCATGCGCTTCAAGCAACTGATTATAAGTGTCTACATCAGTTGTATAGAAGATAGCAACATAGAAGAGACAGATGTGTTCATTCATCTCAATCATGAGTGTCGGGGTATTTCTAAAATTACTTGTATTCCATTAGTATCCATTTTACATTTGTATCCATATTTTAAAGGATATATAACAAAATTTTAATATTCGCCAATACATGCATCTACATCCGTACTCGTATTTAAAAATAGATAAGGATAAAATAACACATATATCTGCATTCTTTTGCATCCCTGGGTGCATGTTATGTACTCAAACTAGTTACTATATGGGTATAATGGGGCTATTGAAGGATATGGAGAAATCCTCAAGCGCATCACGGAAGCGTGATCGTCGTATCGGATACGACGAAGAACGACTAGTCGTACTAGTTGTTCGGTGCAGCGGAATTTAAAAAATTTTTAAACCGATGAAACCACATGATCCGAGAACCATTCTCAAATCGTTTCATCTATAACCACAGCAAGTATAATGCAATACCTCTTGAAGCGTGGTTGATCAAGTCTACGAAAAGAGACCTCCTGTCTCAAGTCCGATCGTCGGAGTAACGGCTTGCGAGCGCGGAGATGAGTCGCGGTGTCCTCGCAATCCAAGTTGATCCAAGCGCGGTTGCTCCTGATCTCGTCACACGAGATCAAACGTCTCCTTCGTGAGTGAAGTACTCCAAGAAGACAAAGAACCGCAGAGTCGAAGCGGCAGCACGATGGCGCGGGCGTCGACGTTTCTCTCCACCAAGGTGGACGGCCACCAAGAAGAGAGGGAGAGAGAGGGCTGTCGTGTATATGAGAAAGAGAGAGAGAGTTTGTGCTACAATAGCATGTGTAAAGAGAGAGCCAAGTATACCTCTCTATTTATAGGGTTTTGGGATCCATGGATCTCAATCCATGGGACACATAAAATCAATGGATGAGATTGATTTATGTTCATCCAATGGCTAAGATTGTTGTTGTCAAAGACAACAAATTTAGGCTAAAATATATTTGACAAAATCAAATATAATTCATTCCTAAATCAACCCAACAAATAAAGAGAGAAGACACATGGAGATTTCATCTCCATGTGCCTTCCAAGTGGGCGCACACCCATTCCATATAGGAGTGGGGTGCCGTCCATGAGATTGCATGGAGATTGCAATCTCATGGAAATCCATGAGATTGCATATCTCCATGAAATCTCTCTTATTTATTTGCACCAAATTTATTTGGGTTTTATTCTTCAAAAATAATTCACAATTATCTTTGAGAATATTGCAATCTTGCCATGGAAAAATTGTGAATCATATTCACAACCCAAAACAACATGTAATTCATATTGTTAATTAATTACACAATGTGTATCCAATACACATCATAATTAATCAACACATATAAATTATAATCAACTCTCTCTAATACATTATAAATCACATTTATAATATATTATGAATAATTAGATATTTCTATCCACATTATTCTTATCCAAACTAATTAAATCACATTTAATCATATTGGATAATTTCTCATACATCATGATAATTAAAACACTTTTAATTATCAAATTCTCTTTGCTTAGATCTTATGGAATTGTTCTTAAACCATTTAAGAACAATGCTATTTCTCCTCCGATACTTGGAGATAAGGACAGGGCGATTGTATTGTTCCACGTATAGTGACTTGGATGTTGAGATCATATCTCAAATCCAGATCCTATGGACCTCCCACTGATGCTTGATCAAATCAAGACCGTAGACTTAATCTTCTCATTGCATCTGAATCTCATTCAGACCAATGTCCAGTTCATGGACTAAGATTAGGTCACTTCTCTAATGAGAGGAGTCACTAAAATCCAAACCTTTTTCATCACTCCCTCGGAATGGAAGCGTCATGGTTATACAATCGTATATGATCAAATCACCCTTCAGGTATTCCTAATACCTGCACATCCTACATACTGGAAGACTCATGATCATCCTGAAGATAAAGATCACTTTTACACTGTCATCTTCAGGGTTAGATCATTAAGTTTCTCAATCTTGGTCATCGGGATTTTGTATAGATCATATGCTTTCACAAAGCATATATCTTACCTTCAAATTCATGTCATGCTTTCAAAGCACGACGACCATGCATGGAATTTGTTCAGTCCCAATACCTCATGAGTGAGCTCATGTCTCCCGGTTCACAGGTGAACCTGTATGATCCCTTTGAGAGATCGCATTACTCATATGTCCTTACATGCACACCAGCTCGCCGGTATATAGACCTTGATTAGGTCATCAACCTATTGGTCTGCCAAATGTACATGCTCAGACATATAGCAATACATCTGTCTCTAGTCAGAGGATGCATGCCTATGTTGTGACAGCATTCAACGTAGGTCTTTGGTTATCTCGATCTCGTCAAGTAACCCATTGACTTAACTAACCTGACACCTCTGAATCACTATTCCCATGCAGAGGACCTGCATCAAGAGGTCAGTCAGATATCAGTCATATGAGATAGGATTGCCATCTCCTACTCAGACTGGAGATCATCACTTAATGATCATTTGATGATGCTTGATGAGTCCTCTATCTAACTCCTTAGATATTCATCCAAGCATCAGCCTCTATGATCCATCCAATGGATCAACAGCTGTATGATCATCAAGTTGGCCATGGTACATAACCCTTATTGTACAGAGGGACCCTATAGTGCATTCATTCATTAATCTCAGAAAGGGGAGTGAAAAATAATCAATAATTTTCATTGATAATTTATTCATTACAATAACATTTATTGTAGAAATGGTTCGCCCGGGGCTCACATTGCTAACAATCTCCCACTAGCCCTCAGAACCATTCAGGTACAATCTTTAAACCCATACTCATTACATGCTGGTCGAAAACCTTCTGTGTCAGAGGTTTGGTAAGAGGATCAGCAACGTTGTCGGCAGAGGCCACCTTGGTGATGATGATGTCACCACGCTTTTGTATCTCCCGAATGATGTGGTATTTCCTTTCCACGTGCTTGCTCTTTATATGCCATATGGGTTCCTTTGCCTGGGCAATGGCTCCCGTGTTATCGCAGAGTAACGTGATGGGAGTATCAGAGGAAACTACGCCAAGCTCCAGCACGAACTTGCGCAACCACAGCGCCTCCTTTGCAGCATCCGATGCGGCAATGTATTCGGCTTCCGTTGTTGAATCTGCAGTAGTGTCCTGCTTCTTGCTTCTCCAGCTCACAGCACCACCATTCAACAAGAACACGAACCCCGATGTCGACTTTCGATCATCTACATCCGATTGGAAGTCAGAATCTGTATATCCCAAGACTTGGAGATCACTATCTCCATAGACCAAGATGTAATCTTGCGTCCGTCTTAGATATTTGAATATGTTCTTTACTGCATTCCAGTGTTGTTCTCCATAGCAGGATTGGTAACGGCTTACCACTCCCACTGCATGGCAGATATCTGGCCTAGTACACATCATGGCATACATTAAGCTTCCTACGGCTGATGCGTAAGGACATCCAGCCATGGCTTTCTTTTCCTCAACAGTTTGAGAAGCCATTCCTTTAGACAGGTGGATACCATGTCTTAAGGGTAGGAATCCTTTCTTAGAACTATCCATACGGAATCGTTCAAGAATCTTCTTAATGTATCCATGTTGTGACAATCCCAAAATCCTCTTTTCTCGGTTTCTGAACAGCTTCAGGCCTAAGATATAAGAGGCTTCTCCAAGATCTTTCATCTCAAAGGTATGGGACAACCAAATCTTTACACTGGTCATCATCCCTGTATCATTCCCAATGATAAGGATGTCATCTACATAAAGCACGATGAACACAACGGCGCTCCCACTAAGCTTCTTGTCTACACAAGGTTCATCAGGATTCTGCACAAAATCATAACTCTTTATGGTTTCGTCAAATCTGATGTTCCAACTACGAGAAGCTTGCTTGAGCCCATAGATGGATTTCTTCAGCTTGCATACTTTACCATCCTTAGTCATGAAGCCTTGGGGCTGCTCCATGTAGATATCCTCCTCGAGGTATCCATTGAGGAAAGCCGTCTTGACGTCCATCTGCCAGATGTCGTAGTCAAGATATGCAGCTATAGCTAGCAATGTCCGGATGGATTTAAGCATAGCCACCGGAGAGAATGTCTCATCGTAGTCGATGCCTTCTCTCTGTGTGTAGCCCTTGGCTACGAGCCGTGCCTTGAAAGTCTCTACTTTCCCATCAGGTCCCCTCTTTCTCTTGAAGATCCATTTACACCCAATGGGTTTTACCCCTTTAGGTGGATCCTCTAGGGTCCATACACCATTCTTATGCATGGAGTCAATTTCTGACTTCATTACTAGCATCCATCTATCCATGTCTTGATTCGCGAGTGCTTCATCAAATGAAGTAGGATCAATGTCAGTTTCACCTGACACATGGAATCCATACCTTTCAGGTGGTGCAACCACCCTCGAACTCCTTCGAAGAGGTATGGGTGTTTCATCTTTATTTATCTCTTCCGTTTCTGGTCTAGGAAGCTCAGAATCCTCAGGGGATTCAAAGAATTCCTCTACTTCATTATTGTCTTGACCTTTAAGGAAATCATTCTCCAGAAACTTCACATCTCTAGAAACAAAAACCTTTTGGGTCTCAGGGTCATAAAGTTGGTATCCAATACCATCTTTAACATACCCAATGAAGTAACACTCACGAGAGCGAGATTCTAGCTTACTTGCGTCCACGTTCTTCGCATAGACCAAGCAACCCCAAACCCTCAAGTGATTAACACTAGGTTTGGTTCCATACCATAGCTCATGAGGAGTCTTAGGCACGGATTTGCTAGGAATCTTATTCAGGATATATATTGCAGTCTCTACTGCATATCCCCAGAAACTAAGAGGTAAGTTTGCTTTATTCATCATTGATCGGACCATGTCCATGATGGTCCTGTTGCGTCTTTCAGCAACACCATTTAGTTGGGGAGTTCCAGGAGGAGTGAGATTGGAAACAATTCCATTCTCCTTAAGGTATTCCTTGAATTAATCTGATAGGTACTCGCCACCTCGATCAGATCGAATCCGTTTAATCTTCCTATCGGTTTGGTTCTCAACCAAAGCCTTGAATTCTTTGAACTTTTCAAAGGTTTCAGACTTATGACGTAGTAGGAAGATAAACCCGTATCGCGAATGGTCATCGATAAACGTCAAATAATATCGGTATCCATTTCGAGTCGCGGTACTGAAGGGACCACATACATCGGTATGTATTAGGTCAATAATACCTTCGCATCTTGTAACCTTGTTACGGAAAGGCGTCCTAGTCATTTTACCCTGTATGCAATGTTTGCAAGTGGGCAAAGGTTGAACCTGTAGAAAATCTAGAGGTCCATCTTTTATCAATCTATTGATCCTATCAACAGACAAATGACCAAGCCTTTGATGCCATATCTCATTTGAGATATTTTTATCCTCTCTGGATCTTTTAGGGATTTTATTAGTGGTTGTCACATTCATAATACATTTATCAATGCACAATTCATAGAGTCCACCAGAAGTCAAAACACCATCCGCAATATATTTATCATAACGACTTATGACTAATTTATTACAGAAAAGGAAAGTATATCCGCTTCTAACAAGCTTAGATACATATATTAAGTTCCTTCTGACTTCGGGTACATAAAGACATTCTTTAAGTATAAGGACTCTTCCACTAGATAATGATAGTCTGCAAGTCCCGACGACTACTGCTGTAACACTTGCATCAGATCCCATCTGGATGACTATCTCCCCTTCCTCAAGATTCCTAGTTTCCTGAAACAAATACAACAAATTGCATACATGAACAGAAGCACCAGAATCTACAACCCAACTTCCTTCTCGTCCGACGAGAAAGCTAGTTTCAATGATGAAAGTAGATTTCATACCTGCTGAGGCTTTATCTTTGTCTGAGGACTTCAGGTAATCTGGGCAGTTACGCTTCCAGTGCCCCGGCTTCTTGCAGTGATGACAGACGTCGGTTTTCTTCGACGCCATGAGAGTGTATGCATTGGAAGAAGATGCAACACTTTGTCCCTTCTTCTTTCTCTTCTAGGCCGGGCCCTTTCGAGAAGCATGCTTCCGACCGCGCTTCCCTTTGACCTGTGCAACTATTGCACTGCCACTGGGACCATCCTTCTTCATCACGTCCTCTGCGGACTTTAATGCAGCAAGGAGAGCAGCACTTGTCAATTCCAACTTGTTCATGTGGAATGACACTACAAAGTTATTAAAAGACTTGGGCAATGACAGCAGAACGAAATCAACTTGCATGTCTGCATCCATCGTTGCCCCAAGAGTCTCCAGCTCCGACAGGTACCCAAACATTTTGAGTACATGTTCACGGACCGAAGTCCCTTCCTGCATTCTACAGCGAATGAGGTCTTTCATAACATTGTATCGCTTAGTGCGATTAATGTCACCAAACATATCCTTAAGATTCTGCATTATTTCCTGACAGGTATTCATCTCCACATGTTGCTTCTGTAGAACATTGGAGAGAGAACCTAGGATATAGCACCTAGCCAAGACATGATCTTCATCATACTTGTCATTAAATGCTTTTTCTTCCTTGGACTTAGGGTTCTCATGCTTGTCCTCAGATAGCACATAACTTATGCGCTCAGCAGAGAGAACAAGCTCCAAATTTCGGATCCAATCCGAGTAATTTGGGCCGGTCAATTGGTTGACCTCAAGAAGCCTACTAAGTGGGTTCAAAGACTTCATTTTCTGAAATTAAGAATGCACTATATTAGAATATAGAAATATATATTCAAATTTATGATATTTGATTAAGGTATTTTAAATCAAATTATTCTTGCATTGTCGACTTTGAAAGTTCATTCCCTTAATCACTTTCAAAGTAGGAGATATACTTACCGCTATATCTCTAGCAAGAATTGGGATCTCCTCTTTATCATTGTCACATCCCAATAATATGAGAATCTGTGACTCCAATAAAGAAAAGCAGGAACTCATTCCAATTTGCAAGTCCAACTTGCAATTTCCCAATTCGGTCATTAACACCCGAGCCCACCACCCCTAAGGCGATGTTGACCCGTTGTTAATTGAACCAACCGTCAACAGGAATAGTACTCGCTATACGCAATCCAATATCGCCCCAATAATATGAGGATCCGATATTAGGGTCACTACGCATACGGCCTTACTCTTTCGAGAAGCAAAGAGTCCGATCCAGATGCGCTTGCACACAGGAGCTGTCACTTCGGACAGGCGTCTCCCACATGCAATCCCTGGCGACGAAACTCTTCGCCTTGACGAGAGACCATGGATGTCACTTATGTGATCCTCCACCTCATATTCAAATTTTAATTAATTATCGTGAATCACATTCACATAATTAATTCTTCCAAGGGAATTATTAACTCTAATCATATTAGAGTATTTCAATTGGACATAATCAATTTAATCATATTAAATTAATTATCAATCCAATTCAATCAATCAAACTTGATTATTTTACTTGAATACATATATGGTAATATCTCAAAATACGTATTAATTTGAATTTTAATTATTAGAAAAATACATCTTAATCCCTCGGACATTATCCCGGCCCTACCCACTGTCATGGCCAGTACCGACGAGAGTGGGACGGACCACATACGTTGCAACCCGCAACCCCAATGCTCTCCGACTAGGCACCATATCCGCCTCGGGAAAGGATAATGCCAAATTGATTAATTTGTACTTGAGATGATCATCGATTTTTCAACCGAAATTGTACCATATAGTAATAATCAAAACATTTTTGATTATAAGGAAATTTGCTAGACAAATTCCCAAATCCTATTCAAGCATCAAGTTTAAAGATTGTTGTTTCCAATTTATGATTTAGATCACATCTTAATCAATTAATTGATTGGGGCCATGTCAATTAGGCAAATAATAATGTCTCAATAGTTCACAAATATTTTCAAGATTATTTCACGAAATTAACAATTTAATTTCTCTAATTGACAACCACTTGGTTCTAGATTAGGAATGCAATTTCAGTAATGACCCCTATTCACTAAAATTGGCATATCTCAATCAATTTAAATCCAAATTAAGCAAACTCAATTTTCATAGATTGCTAACTTGATTTACAACAGAACCTAAGTGGATTTGCACGCATTTCGAGGCAGATGATAACAGTAATTAACTCTTTAATCATGTTAAAATCTACTGTTCCCGCAACAGTGCATACATGTCCATTAAAACAACCATAACTAGAGCATACGAAATTGTGAATCATATTCACAACCCAAAACAACATGTAATTCATATTGTTAATTAATTACACAATATGTATCCAATACACATCATAATTAATCAACACATATAAATTATAATCAACTCTCTCTAATATATTATAAATCACATTTATAATATATTATGAATAATTGGATATTTCTATCCACATTATTCTTATCCAAACTAATTAAATCACATTTAATCATATTGGATAATTTCTCATACATCATGATAATTAAAACACTTTTAATTATCAAATTCTCTTTGCTTAGATCTTATGGAATTGTTCTTAAACCATTTAAGAACAATGCTATTTCTCCTCCGATACTTGGAGATAAGGACAGGGCGATTGTATTGTTCCACGTATAGTGACTTGGATGTTGAGATCATATCTCAAATCCAGATCCTATGGACCTCCCACTGATGCTTGATCAAATCAAGACCGTAGACTTAATCTTCTCATTGCATCTGAATCTCATTCAGACCAATGTCCAGTTCATGGACTAAGATTAGGTCACTTCTCTAATGAGAGGAGTCACTAAAATCCAAACCTGTTTCATCACTCCCTCGGAATGGAAGCGTCATGGTTATACAATCGTATATGATCAAATCACCCTTCAGGTATTCCTAATACCTACACATCCTACATACTGGAAGACTCATGATCATCCTGAAGATAAAGATCACTTTTACACTGTCATCTTCAGGGTTAGATCATTAAGTTTCTCAATCTTGGTCATCGGGATTTGGTATAGATCATATGCTTTCACAAAGCATATATCTTACCTTCAAATTCATGTCATGCTTTCAAAGCACGACGACCATGCATGGAATTTGTTCAGTCCCAATACCTCATGAGTGAGCTCATGTCTCCCGGTTCACAGGTGAACCTGTATGATCCCTTTGAGAGATCGCATTACTCATATGTCCTTACATGCACACCAGCTCGCCGGTATATAGACCTTGATTAGGTCATCAACCTATTGGTCTGCCAAATGTACATGCTCAGACATATAGCAATACATCTGTCTCTAGTCAGAGAATGCATGCCTATGTTGTGACAGCATTCAACGTAGGTCTTCGGTTATCTCGATCTCGTCAAGTCAACCCATTGACTTAACTAACCTGACACCTCTGAATCACTATTCCCATGCAGAGGACCTGCATCAAGAGGTCAGTCAGATATCAGTCATATGAGATAGGATTGCCATCTCCTACTCAGACTGGAGATCATCACTTAATGATCATTTGATGATGCTTGATGAGTCCTCTATCTAACTCCTTAGATATTCATCCAAGCATCAGCCTCTATGATCCATCCAATGGATCAACAGCTGTATGATCATCAAGTTGGCCATGGTACATAACCCTTATTGTACAGAGGGACCCTATAGTGCATTCATTCATTAATCTCAGAAAGGGGAGTGAAAAATAATCAATAATTTTCATTGATAATTTATTCATTACAATAACATTTATTGTAAAAATGGTTCGCCCGAGGCTCACATTGCTAACAGCTATCTCTTGATGGTAGCCAAGTTAGCTACCCCTGCCCTTGCTTTTTTTTATTTTGTGTTATTTTTAAGTGACCTTGAGGCAATTCAGATCATATAATATCAACATGTTCTCATTCAAAATTCATCGCAATCTAAAACTCATATCCCATCTATCAAGCCTGTTAAAATTTAACGATCTCAGAAATACTGAAATTGTCCAGAGATAGACAGGTTAGGAATGTCTATTTTTCAAGAAAGATACCTTTCAGTCTATTCACCTTTCACGTATTTGATCTACTGCACAATGCACAAACAAGTGATGGATGGAAAGAAGACCGAGAGGCCTGTGGACTAGTATTTCCACTTGAGACTTTTCTCCCTTGACAATCTCCTCTTCCCCCACCTAGCTCAATCCTATTCCGACTAATGAATTCAAAGTATCAACTGGCTGGTACTTCATCGAATACTTAGAAGGAAAACAAGAGGTAGAAGGTAATGTTGCTTGGTTTGGGAAATGGGGCAATGCTGACTACCTTAGGCCTAGTAGCTCCCATTTTTCAATTGTCCCCCTTGGCTCAACATGATGAGTAGTAGGGGCACTAGAGACATGGAGAAGTTATGCCTTAACCTCATCTTCGCTTACAACTCGTTCTTTCTGCATACCCCATCCCTATCATTGTAGATCAAGTTGCCAATACGAGTTCTGACCTTTCTTTACCAACTATTGTTGTTAGTACAAATTAATCTCCTCAACCGTTGTTTAAAAATATCATAAAAAAATAAAAAGTATTGGATAGCTAACTTGGTACCCAAGGGATAGCTAAAAAAATACAGAGTTAATCACATAATAGGCCCTCAAATATGGTCACGTATCAAATAAAGGCTCAGAAAATGAAATGTATCTTAATATATCCCCAAATATAAGACATGTATCAAATAGGATTTTCCCAAAAAGGAAATGTATCATGATAGATCCCCAAATAAGATGTTGGTAGCAAATAAGGTCCCAAATATTTCTTTTCTCATTCATATAATCTACCCCACATTCAGAACTAGGATCTAATTTTATATAAGATAAAAACAAATTAATCACTTTGTAATCAAAGCCTTGATAAGTTGTAACGTCCCGGACTTAGCTCCCCGGTCCGTTATTGAGGAAAACTGATCCTGACAACTTGTTGGATTCGGACCTAAATGAACCCGTTTACAACCACCCAAAATGCTTAAGTCCAAGTTGTCAAGTAATAATCCCCACCATTTATATACCACACCCATACTTTGTGAGTTTTCCATGTCGTACTATGTTTGGGATTAGGGTGTTACAACCTCCTCCACTTATATTCGCAACGTCCTCGTTGCGACATGACTCATCACTTATTCCCAATGATAGTGGTTGCACGTTTCAAGTAGCCTTTTTCTCCAACCTTTTTGTAGATTTGGCTCCACCTCTCGGGTAGCCTTTTCCACCATCAGAGGAAATTTGGCTATGATATCATTTGTAACGTCCCGAGCTTAGGTTCCCGATCCGTTATTGAGGAAAACTGATCCTGACAACTTTTAAGTTCGGACCCAAATGAATCTATTGACAACCACCCAAAATGCTTAAGCTCAAGTTGTCAAGTAGTAATCCCACCACTTACATACCACACCCACACTTTGTAAGTTTTCCATGTGGTACTATTATATACTACACACACACTTTGTGAGTTTTCCATGTGATACTATTTTTGGGGTTAGGGTATTACATAAGTTATCAAAGTACTCATTACCATCGCTTTGTAATCCAAACGTTCATCAGGTAGAAGCAAAATGTACATTTTCTTAACAGAGATGATTAGAAATAAGGGTTCTAGATCAAGCTTAAAATGCAAATGTTAAAGCTAAGGACTCTTTTTTTGTTACAGAGGTGACAGAGGTGTTTCCTCTTAGTACATGGCAACATGGAGACAGGCTACTGCCCGACCAGCATTGCAGTTCTATACAGAGACTACAACTTGGTGGATCAGGTTTTTTTACACGGTCTTGCAAAGAGATTGGTTTTAGAACACGGGTACCCGATGCGGTGATGGACGGCTTCAGCGTGGCTGTTGGATGATGCGGCGGGGGCTGTGCTTTGGACCGATGACCTGAACAGGCTTATCCCAGTACTTGGGGGACTCCAGGCTTTTAGCTCCACATGCCTTGGGAGACTTCAGGTTCAGATTCCTGAACAACCCGTCTGCATCTCTTCCTGCAGAAGGATATAAACATCAGATGAGCACATCAACAAATTACCAACAAGCCAATACCATTCCTCATTCACAGATGCAGCAAAATATAATACCAGATTTGAAGCTATCCCTCTGCACATGTGGAGACAAATCGTCAACCGGTAAGGATGCATCATGGAAGACAGATTCATCCAACTCCTCGAAATGAGCCAGCTGATCCTCGACGCCAAAATCAAAGGATTCAGGCAGCATATTCACAACATCATCTTCATCATCCCCACCATTGAAGGACTGCTGCCCTTGATGCTGTTGGAACCAGTATTCCCGGAACCAAATGGAGGTTTTCACCAGATCCCACCACTCGGGAGAGAAATCCTCCACTTGCCGAAAAGCTGCAGGAATGAAGAGCGGTGCGTTTGGATTGAGAGTCGATCTTGTTACTCCAGATGCAACAGCCATGGGAGTTGTGGACAAGCAAGTACCTGCCACAGGAAAAAAACTATTTTTACTGAACATAACTCACAGGCAAAAACATATATCAACCAGAAAGAACCCACAAAGCATGGGACCGAAAGCATTAACACTCAGGCAAACCAATTAATCTCATTTAATGAGAACATCGAGACAATATAGTCTTATAACCCAATTGGCAAGATACAAACTTCGAAATAATAATGCAGGGACTGGTGGTTCCAAGCATAGGTGCATAGACTTTGAACATTAACCAACCTATGAATGCACTAAAATTTGACACATACATAACTAAAAATTTCTTTAACATAAATTTCAAGAATATAAAATTATTTATCGGAACAAGATCAAAATTTTAGTAGCCAGTTTCTCCAAATTTAAGAACAGACGGGTGCCAACTGATATATGTTAGAACCCAAGACACAGGAGGATTGAAAACCTAGTTACATAAAATGGACAAAGGCCAAATGTTGTGGTAAAATGCCCCATCATCCAAATACATAAAACACCACCACCACCTATATGATGATGACCTACCAATTACTACCTAAAAACGCACCCGCTTAATTTTGACAAATAGAAATCTAAACAAAAGACCACAAATCATATAAACGAAAGACCTGAAGTCCAGATCTCTCATGACATGTTCTTTCGAGATGATAGAGAACAGGTACAGATAAGCCTTGGCCCCAGATCCGATTCTAGAAAACCCTAATCAACATCTACATATCCAGAATATAAAAACTCACGGCCTTTCTTCCCAAACCCTAGACTGTTCTGAGAGATCAACGATCCAACCATCATATAAAACCAAAATAAACCCAAACGATCAAGCAGTGGCCAGTATTTTGAAAAAGAAACGATCTTAACCCCCCAAAATCAACCCCTCCTCCACGTGACCTAAATCCAAGAACACGATCCTCAATTAAAAAAACCTAATCAATCTAAAGCAGCAAATTCCATTTTGGGAACCGCGCGTCAAAATCCCAAACCGGACCTCAAAAAGTTACGATCTTTGAATCACTTTCGCGGGTCTTGGATCTCAGGAAGTTCGATTATACCTTCTTCTGGAGGAAAAATGTCTTCGATCTGAGGAGAGGAAGGTTGGAACAAATCGCGCGCGATCGCGAGGTCTGAAGTGGGTGGGCTCTGGCTTGGACGGGGGGCCTCCGGTTTATATAAACCGGAGGCCGCGATTCGGAAGCTTCCGGTTCGGGTCCGAAGCTGATGCCGAAGCTGTTCGCCGCCTTCCGCGGTATGGTGTTCCCATGGCTGGTCTTAGCTGTAGCCTGTTGCCGAGACCTTTCCTTTTCACGCGTTTACAGATGGATAAAGATATTCGACTCTTTTGCACCAATACCCCTGCAGATTATTTTTGGGATTTATGCTTCCTTTTTGTTTAATTTAAAGGATAAGAGTTGGATAAATACATAAATTATAACATAATGAATGATTCGAATCGTATGTGGATAAAGCCAACACACTCATCGAATGAAGAAATTGTCGATCAAGTTTAAACTTCATGTCGCTACTCAATTTTTTTTAAAAAATTATAACAATAATTAAAGGAATTCTTTGAGTGAAAGTGAAAAGAATTGTCATAAACTTAATTACATATGGCTATGACCATTCATTAAAGTTGATGGTAAGACCAATAATATATTGATGTGATCCACCAACCCACCTAGATGAGGATTTAGTCCACCATATTGTGTTTGCTATGAGCATCATGTACCTACACACGTCGACCTAATCAACAAAGGACATTACATGTCCACAATAACTACCTATTTTTCCTTTCAAGATTTTTCTTCCTCAAAATCGACCAAATATTAGAAGCTAAAAAAAGCAACTTTAAGTAGGAAAATTCTCCGTCTGTCACATTAATACTCACTTCTGATCGATCGCTAAAATGGTCAACTGGAGTTTGTATCAACCAAAATTTATCAAAGACTTCAAATTAACCAACTAAGTGTATTTTGGGTCGAACACAATACGGCAAAGCTCGTTCACTAGGTTGGGAAATGCACACTCTGTCCTATGTTCAAATGCCATGATTGTTTACATATATTTGGTATTTTTATTATTTTATTTTTTTATATTTAAAATTGATTTTACTTTTACAAAATTTTAATTTATAAAATAAATAAAAAATAAAAAGAAATTAGTTTTATAATACTCATGTATAAAAAGAAAAGGGAAAGAGGGTCTTCAAGTTAAATAAAATAAATAACAATATGACAAAATATAAATAAAGTGTCGTGCAATTTTATATTTTGAAAATATTATTGAGTGTATTTCAAGCAAATAAAAATAAAAAAATAAAATCAAATAAACTAAAATTTTGAAAAGGAATAACAAGTTAAATGGATTCAACTTTGAAACTAAGACTTTAGCTTAAAATTAGGGATGGAAAAATCATGGGATATGTGTTTCCACAAAATAGGTTCAAAATAGGGTACTTTTGAACATATTTTATTTTTGTGGTTTGATTTTGTAAAGTTTAAGTGATTTTCAGAGTCTTTGATTTTTTATAATTTTTTGAGGTAGATACAATAATATTTCGAGATATTTGGATATGATGGTGTATCTAGGTAAGGGGCTTCAATCTTATTATTTGGTATTTTTTCGAGGTAAGATAAAAATGGCAAAACCTTCTCTTATTTTAAGTAGGATCGGCTACATAGATTTTTATCTAATCCATACTAAAAGATCTAACTATTTTTAATGATAATTGTCGACGTGAAGCAACCCTCCTCATGTGAGGATGTGAACCTTCGTATTTTCAAGGTAAGAAAAATAAACTAAAAAAATAAATACTATATAAGGCTGAGATCTTTTTTTTGAATTTTTTCTAATTAAATGGTGACATAAAAGTCTAACAAAGGTCCTTGATATAGAGTAATTAAAGGACTAAAGGTACATATTCTAAGATTTTGAAAAGGGAAAAATGGGGATGCCTCAAGGGGAGCTAATTTGACTCCTTCGCTCCATATTTCCAGTTTTTTATTGGTTTTAAAAATGAATCCATAGATTTTCATCATTATATCTCTATATAATGATGAATTGTAAATGGGTATGCCTCGGGGGAGCTAACTTGACTCCTTCACTCCAGAGACTTTTACAGTCCTTATCTAGAAGTTTATTTTTTAACTATCACAAAATTGTTAAAATCGACCTCGTCCGTATGGGGGCCATAGAGGTCTCTGCTTTGCACGAAAATCAATATATGAATGTAGTTAAGTCATGAAAGCATTTTTCAAAAAATAAAAATGGGAAAAATGAGGTAGGGGGCAACCCCATTTTTCCTTTTCAAAATGATGCAAATTGTACCATAATAAATCAATTCTTCAAAATCTTGTAGAAATTCTACATGTCACAAATCAATATATTTTTCAATTGGAAAAGCTTCGGGCTCGATTACTTCTACAACATATCAATAATTGAGCAAGCGTGGAACTTCAGATTTTAAGTCACGAAACTAGGTTAAGTTGGTGATCAAGACTAAATAGGTTCAACCTACTAGAAAATTCACCACAAATCCAATTCCAATCTGATTGGGTCACATGATATCTTGTTGGATGCATATCATCGTTAGGACTTCAATGTATTTGAAACTTTAGAAATCATATACTGAATGAGTGAAATATGATCATTTTAGTGAGGACGGGTCATGACTGAAATGGTAAATGCGTTTTGGGTGAGATCCGCCCAAGTCCGATTAAGATATATAAATGACTCCTTTTGGTTGATCTCTCTCTGTCATTTGCAAACTCTAATAGCCACATCTCCTCCTCCATCTCCTCAGATGGTTGGAGCTCTGTCGAAGCATCCCTAGAGTTGGCCATTCACCACTATGTTACTAAAGAAATAAAAAAGGGCTAAATGATATATCTTTGTTAAAATTGTTTGAATGCTATGTTAATATAGTTGGAATATAAGATGATCGAATGCAGTTGCTGAATAAATGGAGATGTTTAGGGGCTCTAATGCACGTGTGAATGCTTGCATTTGAATGTATATATGGAGCGAATGCTCTTGATCAAAACATTATAAAAATATTGGTATTTTAATAATTTTTTTGTAATTGTGTGCGAGAGTTTTGGAGGAATACGATATGCTATTAGATATAACTTAAAATGAGCTTTCCAACACACCTAACAATACCCCAATCGGAGTTGTGTAGCCCCGGAATTAGTGAAACAAGTTAGGTGAAAATCTTGTAAATACAAGATAACACATAGCATGTCACCTTATGACAGGTCACCTCGTAGCATGTCTCTATGGCAGTTTCCCATGGTAGGTCGCCCATTGCTTGTCATTCTAGCAAGTCATAGGGTTGAGCATTGGGTCGGGCTACCTGATTCAACTCGCAACCTGGCCTGTTAACTCGGCCCGAACTCGAACCCGTTTAAATTTGAGCTGAGTTCGGGTCCAAAAAAGAACCCATTTCTAAAATGGGCCAGATTCGAGCTGAGTAGAGCCCGACCCGTAGCTCGGCCCGAAGCCCGGTCCCAAACTTATTATATATATATATATATATATAGGGTTAAATGGGGCTGCCCCTTGGGAGTAGCCAACTTGGCTACTCCCACCCTTTTTTTCCCTCATTTTTTTATTTCTTTGGAAAACAAAAATTTGTATATTCATCATTATATCACTCTAACATTCTATTAAAATTTCATCGGAAACAGAGACTCTTACAGCCTCCATCCAAACATGATCGATTTAAAAAATCATGCGACCGTTAAAAAAATTACGTCTGGATGGAGGGCCTAGGAGTATCTGTTTCTGACGAAATTTTAATAGAATGTTAGAGGGATATACTGATGAATATACAAATTTTTATTTTCCAAAGAAATAAAAAAATGAGGGAAAAATAGGGGTGGGAGTAGCCAAGTTGGCTACTCGTTGGGGGCAACCCCATTTTTCCCATATATATATATATAGGGAAAAATGTGGCTGCTCCCTGGGAGTAGCCAACGGGGCTACTCCCACCCCCATTTTTTCCAGATTTTTTATTTTTTTTTAAAATAAAATTTTGTATATTCATCCCTATATCCCTCTAACATTCTATTAAAATTTTGTCAGAAACAGAGACTCTTAGGCCCTCCATCCGGACGTCATTTTTTTAACGGTCACAGGATTTTTTAAATCGACCATGTTTGGATGGAGGCCATAGAAGTCTCTGTTTCAGATGAAATTTTAATAGAATGTTAGAGGGATTTAATGATGAATATACAAACTTTTATTTTCCAAAAAAATAAAAAAAAATTGGGGGAAAATGGGGGTGGAAGCAGCCCGTTGGCTCCTCCCAGGGAGCAACCCCATTTACCTCATTAAATATTTCTATTATTATTCATATCCATTCGTATTCGTTTTACATCGTATTCATTTTTAAGGATATGGTAACACATTTTTTACATCCGTCAATATTCGTATCCACATTCGTATTTATATTTTAAAATGGATAACAATATAATTATACATATATTCGTATCCGTATCCGAACATTTTCATCCCTACGTGTGAGTCATGAGAGCTATGCTATTATTGTAAGCTGTTACTTGTAGAGTACGTCTTTTGTAGGGGTTATGGTATTAGTTTGGTTGCATACTTGGTAGTACCGAGTAATTTCGCAATAACATTCATAACACTGCATAATCACGAATTACGTGCAGGATCCTGAATAAATGTGCCATATTACATCTATAACCTTCCGTTACTTTACCTCATTAACTCAACCAGATGGTTGAGTTAATCTAACCAATCAACGATCTAACGGTTGAGATTAACCTAAATAAAAAAATCCCACGTTTTTCTCCTAGCTCGCACAACGTTGTTGACGGGGGCAACTCTGTCGCGGGGCGCGAGAGGCCTTGCTGGTTGTCGCGGTGGGATGGGGGGAAGGGGCATCCTGGGGTTTGGCGGGCGATGGGAGAAGGGCTCTGTCGTGGGGGACTTTGCAGAGGAGGGAGCAGACCATGGGCGGAGGGGGGTCGCAAGGCCGGCAGACCGCGGGGGAGGGAGGGAGCAGAACCGCGAGCGTGAGGGGGGGGGGGTCGCAGGGGCGGTAGACCGCGGAGCCCCTGTCCTTTGTCGTGTCGGGGGGGGGGGGGCAGCAGACTGCGGGGGAGGGAGGGAGCAGGGACGGCAGACCACAGGGAAGGGATGGAGCAGACCGCGCGGGCGGGGGTGTGGGGTGGGGGGAGCGGGGGGGGGGGGGTGCTTTGTCGCGGGGACTCTACAGGGGAGGGAGCAGATACGTTAGATCTTCGGCGGTCGTGGTGGGGGTTGCAGAGATGCGTGCGAGGAGGGTCAGCTCCAGTCTGAGCAGGGAAGGAGCAAACCGCATGGGGTAGGGGGCTTTGAGTTCCAGGTCAAGCAGGGGAGCAGATCGCACGGGGGGGGGGGGGGTTTATCTATCTATTTCTCCAAACACGGGGAGCTT
The DNA here is from genome assembly GCA_037367405.1 of Ottelia alismoides. NCBI lineage: Eukaryota > Viridiplantae > Streptophyta > Magnoliopsida > Alismatales > Hydrocharitaceae > Ottelia > Ottelia alismoides. The sequence goes on along the minus strand of JAZKJV010006562.1, from coordinate 61,721 downwards.
TGAGCATCAGGGGCGGCCGAGAGGGGGAAGGGGGGCCTCCGGCTTCAGGGGCGGTCGACCAAGGCAGCAACAAAAAGTGGCGGGGGGGGGGGGGTGATGAACGCGAAATCCACCTCTTTAATAATGATGAATTTTAGTATAGGAAGTGAATTTCGGTCGATCAAAATACCACAATCTTTGAATGTTGTGGAGTATTTTTACTTGGCAAGTCTACCAAGGTCGAACACAGAGAAAGGAGATTTTTAGTTGCACGGTCTTGAATCAATTTAAATAATTGATAAATGCTTGGTTAATTTCTGTGTGGGGAAAATATAATACAAATGCGAAGAAAATAAGCAAAGGAGATTAAGCCCAGGATCTGTGAATTTAAACGTGTTAATTCCTTCAAAAATATGATCAATAGTTTCACGAAAGTAATCACAAATCAAAATGGAACTGACGTAATGCTTCGAGTTAATAAATTTATGCTCATAAAAATTTGAAGCAAAATATCCGGTCTTCAATTGCCTCCGATTCAAGTCCTCGAATAGCTACCAATATTCTGGGAGGAGTCGATCTAAATTAATCCCTAGATAAATTAAGAATAATCAACTAAGATTTAACCAGATTAACATCCCCAACCGAACTCCTGCATAAGATATCGTTAAACTCCCGAGCATCAACATGTCAAAAAGTAGCCTGCAAAAGTCATGGATGATCATCAAATAATAATTGACAGTAAACAACCTCTCATCAGTCCACAATTTATGCAAAGAGATAGAGCATGAAATTAGCTTCGAAATGACATATTATACGCTAAAATCGGAGACCGTATGACAAAGATATGATAAAACGAAGTTCCAAGGACTAAAATGTAAATAAAATAAAGTTTTCTTTGCAAAAAGGTCCCTAAGAGGACTTATCTGTAATTAACAAAAACTTGAGGGGCTTCTCTAAAATTTTCCCATGGCGGGGGTGTTCTTGCAATTTCTAAAAATGCCAGGGGCTCCGATGCAATATTTCCACAACGCATGTGCCCTGCACGTGCGCCCAGGAGGCTCGGTGGTGAAACCTGAGGCTCGGGTGGCCGAGCCTATGGTTCGGGCCCGGCCCTGGAGGCTCGGACCAAAGGCTGTGGCTCGGTCGACCGAGCCTAGGTGGCGGAATAATGTAGCTTCGGGGACCCGAGCCTCGAGGCTGGGGTCGAGGCTCGGGGGTGACGCGTGGCGGCCTACGGGCCGTCGGATCAAGGGCTCAACCCAGATCCGACGGTAACTGTGCCTTGGGGCACGCCCGATGCGGGGCGGGGCGGTCGGAGGAGGCGGTGGCTGCGGCACCTCGCCCGGTCGACACACGACCGCGGAGGCGAGCGGGGGCGAGGCGGTGAAGCGCAAAGGCTGAGGCGGAGGTGGCGGCGACTCCGCCAGGCGCACGAAGCTGTAGGCGGAGGCTGCACCAGGCGGATGTGGCGGGAGGAGGAAGTGAGGCCCCTTGGTCGACACACGGCGCGAGGGCGGCCCAGGTGCGGCCGGGGCGAAGGGCGGAGGAGCTGAGCTGCGCCGGTGATTGTGCGTCGACAGGAGGAGATGGTGGTGCCGTCGTGAAGTCGGCGGCAAGGAGCAGAGCAGCGGCGATGTTCTGGAAGATGATGAAGATCGTGGAATCGCTCGGAGGATGGAGGAACGCCTGGGAACTATGGAGGAGCAGAGGCTTCTTCGATGATTGCTTCAAGGAGTCGGCGATAGAGCTCCGAAGCTTGGCTTCACTGGAAGACGAAGTAGCATGACCGTGCGTGGCCGTGGATCACGCCTAAGGTCCACACTCGTGACCTTGCTGTCACCAAGGTCGATTGGGGGTTTCCTCCTGTTGGCGGATGCCGTTGCTGGAGCTCGGAGGAGCCGCTTTATAGGCGCGAGGAAGGAGGGCGTTATGCGGAGTTGGCGGTGGTGGTTTGATGGCTGTCGGTTATGGAAGGGGAAGGGAGGTAACGACGGAGGGGGGGGGGTGCCACGTGGCACCAAAAAAAATTCAGATTTTAGAGAGTGAAAAAGAGGGAGAAGATGATCTCGGATCGAAAAATTTCCTTCATGAAAGTTGTTCGTCTCAGCGAGATCTACAACTTTCATGAAGGGTCCGGGAGCAAAAGAGGTCATATGTGTGAAGTAGTATTTTTGGCTGTTCTCCATGTGTATAGAAAACCGAGTTTTGGGGGTTTTGTATTTTTTTGGTGGTTTTTAGAGGGGATAAAAATTATAGAAAAAATATGATAAAATACAATAAAATTAATTACACACTAATATATTTTTTTGGATTTTTAATAAATAAGAAAATAGAAAAATAAAATAGAAGTTAAAAACGCACAACTTTTGTATAGACCGACAACGAACACTTGGACTTGGTCAGTTTCTTTGATCTCAGTTTTGATTTGGATTTGGATTTTTGCGTCTCTTAATAAAACTTTCATCAAAGAACATAAATGAAAAAGAAATAAAATTAAAAGGATTAATTATGTACATAAAAACTCAGGTCAAAATTAGCAACAAGTTAAAATGCGCAAAAGAGACCCAAAACCCAACTTTCAAATATGAGCTTTGAATTTTATGAAATTGGTCTTGTTTTGAAGGTATTTGAAAAATGGAGTATTTTAAAAGTGAGTAGACCAAAATCGGACACTGTATGCGGGAGATATGCTCATTTTAGTCTGTTAGATGTGAAATTTGACTTTGGGATTATTTGACACTTATTGGGGTTAGTAATTTTTTTGTATTTTTTATTTGATAAGGTTAGTAGTATCTACACAATGGAGGTAGTTTTGGGTCAATCGGAGTTAGGATGAATTAATTAAAAATGTGAGAATTTAGCGGCTTTTGGGCTAATTTTCACTGGGGATTTTAAATGCAATTATGCATGATGAAATGCAGATATTATTCACACATGCATGATGGCTAATAATGCTCTATTAATGATTAATTACAGCTGAATGATGGGGAACAGAGCCTAAATGACCAATTTTAGCATGATGAATACGAGATTCATCAGGGGGAGGGGGGAGAGATTGGCACGGGAGGCCTCCGAGGAGAGCTCGAAGTCGGTGAGGTGGGCGTGGGGGTTCCAGGAGGAGCTCGATGGCGAACGGGGTGGTTCTGATGCAGATAACAACAATGGCATGTTATTGTAAATAAGAATGAGTTTTAGGGATAATTTTGTCTTTTTTTAACTGAAACCGTCAAAATTAACGGGTATCACAAACGGAGTATGACACAGGGGTATGCCATGTAAGAGTTAACCATTACTCGGGGTTTCTCATGTAATTCGTGATTATGCAGGGTTATGAATGTTATTGCGAAATTACTAAGGGTTATGGGTGTAAATATCCCTTATTATTATTATTATTTATTCAGTTCTGTGAACACCTATATCAGGGACGAAGCCAGAATTTAAACTTAGGAGGGGCTAGATGGACTAGATAGTTTACATATCTAAAGGATTATAGAATAATAATACCTATTAAATTATTAAAACCCAAACATTGTATTTTCAGTTACTTTATGATATAAAATTAAAACGATAACAAATTTCTTTCTATCGATCATGATATCTTTGATATTTCATATAATGATTAAATGAGAAAACTCATACAAAGCAGTATAAATTTGAACAAAGGGAGAAGGAGATCAAACATACCTATTTCTGAAATTACTTAAATCGTGCTCTTAGTGACTTTAAATCAAACTTGTCAATAATTGACTCAGATCTTCTCTGCAATGTCTTTCTCAATATAAGTTAATATAGAACTTCTGAGAAAGTCATCTTTCATCTTATTACGAAGCCTGGATTTTATCATCTTCATAGTTGAAAAAAAATCCCTATGTACATGGGAATGTCGATTGCACCTTTTCTTGATTTATCAGACGGAGAAATGGTCGTTCTCGTTGATAACATGGAGAAGATATCTATATACGATACAAATATGTCAAGTATACATATCAGAAAAGATTGGACGTGAATGAAGACATTTTCTTAGGTTTTATTGCAAATCATGCTACATGACGCTGCAATGCAATCTGCCAACTAAGAAGTCAGGGCGGACTCGGAATTTTAAAATGGGTGGGGCACACATATAAATATAGCGTTTCAATTTTGCACCTCTACTTTCGTTAAAAAATCGCATATTTATTTTCAAGATTACTCTAAGCTAGGGACGAGTATCGGGCCGGGGCGGGCCGGATCCAATCTAGCCCAGCCCGGGCCCGATTTCAATTTACGGGCTTACGGGCCGGGCCTAGGCCCGTTGAATTTCAAAAATTGCAGCCCAAGCCCGAGCCCGGTCCGGAAGTACATGGGTTGGGTTCGGATCGGGCCGGCCCGCTATATGAAAAAAAATTTAAATCGTGAATATAATACACATTTAATATGTAAAAAAACAAATTGAATATGTATTTCTTCAAAACATGAACATAGTTGATGTCTAAATATCATAGAATAATGGCAATTTAAGAAGAAAGATCAAATGTGATATTAGAAATCATAAATTACATAAGGGAAAAATATTAGGCTTGTATACGAGCCTACACTCGGGCCCATATTCGGGCCGACCCACGGGCTTCGGGCCCAAGCTTGCCCGAATCCGGCCCGAAAATTGGATCGGGCCAAAAATCAAGCCTAAGCCCGCCCATTTATCATTCGAGCTCGGGCCGAGCTCGGGCTTTATCGGGCCGGGCACCGGGCTGGGCCGGGCCGGCCCTACCCAATGCTCATCCCTACTCTAAGCATAGTTAAATTTTATTTTATACCTGTATATGACTAGATCATGGAATAATATTTCACTTTTTACTTAGTTTCTAAATACCATAACTTCATAATAAGTTCTTATATTTAAACTATAACATACAGATACCTTGAGGAGAAAAATCACTAATTTATAATATAATTGGAGACAAGGGTTGTACATTAACGGATGAAATTAAATTTTTAGATTATATACTAGGGTGGAGCATTGGGCTCGATCCAGCCCAACCCAGAAAAGCTCGGATCGAGCCCGTCAATTTTCCGTGGACCTTAATCGGGAGGATTAATTAAGGACATTGTATTTATCTTTTTATCATTGTCAATTTGATAATGTTACTTGCAAATAAATTAATTAAGATTGGGAAGTAAATTAAGAGGTGTGTTACTAATTCGTGGACTGTGGTACTTATTTGAGAACAGGTGGAGGCAATTGGAGAGAAAAAGAATAATGGGCAGAGAAAGAGAATAGTTGGGGGTATACGAATAAATTGGGGGAAATTAAAATGCGACAGAGATTAAGGGGGACATTTAAAGCAATGGGAATCGAATCTATAACTGCTTTAGTATAAAAATGCAAAGGGATACATGGGATTTAGGAAAAGGGAGGGAGGGCACGTGCCTGACCTCATGTAAGCGTGGGTCAAGAAGCCATTTTTGACATGGCAGATGTGTTGATATTCTTCCATGATTTTACTCAAGCAAAATTAACACGGATAGTTAACCAACCACAACAAAATACATGCCATCTCTTCAGGTATAGACCTCTCCACTAAATCAGATATAAACATATAAATAAAGAATCTACAACTGATCACCATAACAGACAAGAAAAAAGAGCCCATCATATCAAACTCCAATAGAAATTTAATAAATTACAAGAAGCGTCAAAGATACCAAAGACACCCCCTTTTAACCTCAGATCAAATCTAACACAAAGATAATACCAACTAGAACATCAAACTAGACATGTACAACCAAAATCGATAAATCTCGACATCATCGATCTTAAAGACCACTCTTTGAACAAACTGCGGCAAAATAGCTCAATCACAGGAACACGAATATGGATAAAGAGATGCCAGTCACACCTTCCCTTTATGATTTTGCTCCATGTTCTTGCGTCCTCGCGAGCGACAATTTCGTGCGTGACAAGCTTGTGGAGATGCTAATTGATTATTATTGGTTAATATAGGGAAAGAAATATGGAGATTAATTTGGCAAAGGGAATGTCATACGTCTCCACCTTCTAAAAATAGAAAGGCAACGGTTGGGAATGTTACACGTTCCAATTAAATCGAAAATGTGGTAAAATTTTATATTTTCCCTTACATTATAAGATATACAAGAAGCCAAAATAATTTGGGGGGCTTGGCCTATCTGTTGTTGGGGAAATTGCTATTAAACTACCATTTAATAAATATACATTATAGCAATTTCACCATGGTTTTGGGGGGGGGGGTGGGAGGTTAGCCCCCACCAGCCTATGCCTCCCTCCGTCCCTGACCTATATTCACTAAGACATCAACAAAAGAAAAGAACAAAGCAAAATGTATACTATATATTGTACACTTTTAAAGAAACAAAAAACGTATTATCAAGTTCTTAAGATAGCCGTAAGATTTTGGCACGACTCAAATTAAGGGGAATTATTCTCAACATTATGAAAAATATAGATTAGCGGAAAAGAAAGAAAGTATGTGTATATATATGTGTATATCAGCTATAGATGTTGTACAATGAATGCTTCTTTGATTAGTGGAACCAAAATGTTTACATGAACCACTATTGTATGGAAAAAATAGCATTAAAAGAATAAGAAATAATGGAATGATAGTGATAAGCGGATTAAGTGCTACACCTAATGGTGGGAGACACCTCTAGAGTCCGTTTATCGAGAGCCTGAAATGCAACATCTTCAGGAGATGTCAAGTTCAGTAGGACATAGCGGAAAATCCACCATTGATTCAACCGATGTATTCGTGTTCTATGTAGTCATTGATTGATCGCTTGTGTCGGCGGTAAAAAAGCCACCAATGTTGTCTAATGATAAATGAAATAAGTCAAATCTAGATAATGAATAAATTAAGTGATTATGTGAAAGCTAAGTATTTAAGTGAATTTCTCATGTGAGAGCTAAGTAATTATGTGAAAGCTAAGTGTATAAGTGTATATGTGTAAAGTGATTAGTTGAGAGATAGGTGCTTATGTAAAAATAAATACCATATATAAGTGTATAAGTGAAATATGATATTTTATACGATATGAATACTCTTTTCATGCATAATAATGGTTATGAGTAAGTTTTTATGATGAATACACATCTCTTTTCTATATATACTAAGATAATCGTATAATTGTGAATATTGTTAATGATATGTATACATATGTAAAACATTTGCTTATATGATGTTTAATATTTTTATGGTAACTCAAACAAGTTTTTGTGAGAATGAATATGGAAATCAATGAACTTCCTTTTCTTGATCAATGAAAAATGTTGATATTTGTACTCATGGATAATGTATGTGAATATTTTTCAGAAATGCAAAATAGGAATAAATATAAAGTTTTGTCTTATAATTTTATATGTTATTAAAGAAATTGTTTGATGTAGCTTAATGGAGACTTGATTTCTACGCTAGTCGGTTCGACCTTAACTTGACATATATTGAGTGTTAGGTCCGTACAATATATTCTTGTATTTTTATTGGAGGTTAATAGTTAAACAAATTTAGTTGCAGTTCAAGTCTTGTTGCGGGTTGCGATAGAAGGATGTCCTTATGCCCATCAGAACAAGAGATCTTGGTTTTGTATAAGAGATGCAACTTTTTATGGATAAAGAAAATCTAAGATGATACCTTATTGTTATTTGTGATATCATTGATGATTTAGAGTACTGCTTAGATTTGATATGGCATTTGTACGTTCCCCTTAGTCATCCAAGATTTGGACTATTACATATGTCATATGAGATACATGTAAATCAATTAACACCAACAAAATTATGTAGCATTCTCAAGAACAACCTATATCCAACTTAATACTAGGCAAATACTGCAGTCACAAGACTAGGAAGGTTGTTAACTGCTTAGCACTCGCATAACTGCAAGTTCCTCGTATAAGAGAAGCAACAAGAAAGACAATCCGAAAAATGAGCAAAATTTTAGTATTATGTGAGATGATATGATGCAACATAATGCATCGATATATAGAGATTAAGAAGTACCCTAAAGTTGTTGAAATTACTTGAAAGAGTGGCCTAAGAGGCTAGGATGATTATGACTGCTAATTGAATTGAACTATAACGAATGAACCTATGTTCGAGTTCGGTTCAATAAGAAAGTTTGAAAGTTCGAGTTCAGTTGGGTAAAGGTCTGATATGATATGTTCGAGTTCAAGATTATTTAGAAAATGAACGTTTGAGTTCAGTTCGACTATGGTTTGCTAACGATTAAACTTAACTATAACTTATTTATAGAAACAAGTTCAAAACTGGAGTCGATAAGCAGTAAAAATAAGAAATTATCCAAATTAAAGAGGTATAAAGTCCAATAAATACCACACTTTCTTTAAACCTCGAAATTTATCATATGTATAAGTACGAAGTTACCACACAAATACACACACATATACATATATCAAACTCGAACTTTTATCGAACGAACAAATGTTATGTTCATGTTTGGTTCGTTAAGCAATCGAACTAAAATTTGAAGTCCATGTTCAGTTCATTTATAAACAAACGAACATTTTTCGAACTCTTATCGAACAAACTCTAATTGAATACAAACATGTTCAGTTCGATTAACAACCCGAAGGAGGATGTATTCATGTGAAATCTGGCTAGATTCCTTTTTTTCCATTGTTTCAGTCAAAATTCTATCGAAATGAATCAAAATTTAATCGAAGTAAAGCAAAATTTCACCAAGATGGACTGAAATGGACCAAAATGTCAACGAAATTTGAAAAAAAAGAAATGTTATGGTGCGTGATGAAACCAAATTTCAACTAAAACTCAGTGGATTTCGACAAAATTTAAGACCATGATCCACAACAAGCCTAAGGGAGTGGTGGGGGTGAGGTCGGGAGTGGCCAAGGCGGGAGGGGGGAGGGGTGTTCATGCTTGAAGGCAGCGGGAGGGAGGGGGCTTGCAGGTCAGGCTTGGAGGAGGTGGGAGGAAGGGGTCTTGCAGGTCGGGGGCGAGAGAAGGGGGGGAGGTAGTGGTCGGTGCGGGAAGGGGAGGAGGCGGTGGTCGGCAGCAGACAATGACGGGGGGTGTTCGCAGGTCGAAGGAGGAGTTAGGCGGGGGGGGGGGGTTAGCTGGTTGGAGTAGAAGGTGATTGGCCATTTGTAAATAACGTGAACTTAAAGGGTATAAAATATAAATTACTTGACGGATATCGTTATAGTTAACAGAAAATTAGATGGGAGTAAACACAAGGTTATGAGTGTACGAGTAAAGCACCATTCAGACTCTTGGGTGTAATTTGTGATTATACAATTACGAAATTACTCAGATTATAGATTCAGGATTATATAAACAGTTAAAATGGTCAGTAACTGCAGAAAATCTAATTCATCAGCTCTGTTATATGTTCTAGATTCTCATCATCATTGTTTCTGGTCATGCATACAGCTCTCTCTTATTTTACAAGATTTTTTTTTGGATTTCTATTGATGCAATCAGGAGTCCTATTTTTTAGCGATTATTATGATGTTGACCATGACGATCCTTCGAGCTCTTTGTTAGAAATCTATCTTGAATTCAAATGAAAGCTTTTGTTGGTTTGTTAGCTTGTTTAATTAACTCGTGCATGGTTAGTATCATCTGAATTTTGCTGGATATATCCAGATCTTTCCATTGAAATAAAGGGGTTTTTAGTGGTTTGAGATACTTGGAAGTGATTCCCCCTTGAGGGACTTGTAAATCTCCAACTACGAGCTTCGGAGCATTATTTGATAACTTTAAATTTTTATACAGAACTTTAACTTAGACAAGAAGAAAACTTACAATGCTTAGGTGAGATGATGCAGGACTCTACTTGTACATTGTTGTATTTATTGATATTATTATTATTACTAATCGAGTTCTCTTAATTAGGAGTTATTTGTAGTCATATATGCGAGTGGAGATATTATGGATGAAAAATCTAGATATCATTTACTACCATATGTAATGTAGATATTTTTGTAACTAATGCAATTGGATACATATTTTGTACATCTCCTAGAGATTTTTCTGAATATTTTTGGTATTTTTAAAAGCCAAAATATTAGAAAACAGTGAATTGAGCTATTGGCCGAAATTAAAATGAGGATTAAAAATAGCAAACAGTATCCAAAATTCCTCAAATTAAATTTAAATCAAAGAGAATGAATCAAAGTGAACATAAAAACTGAGTTTGTATTTTTAGGATTTTTTTTAAATTTTTTAGATTTTTAGGATGATTTTTGGAGTTTTCTAATTTTTAAGTTTTCTGTTTTGAAATTTTTAATGATTTTCGGACTGACACTAAAACATGATAAAACACGCAAAATATATTTTTTTGGAATTTTTCAAAAACTTTTACTAATTTTTATGGATTTCCTAATGCAAACAGTGCTGGAAATGCATGTTTTTGATTTTTAATAATTATGAAAATGCAATAAAAATGCAACACAAAAATATGGCGTGAATGAGCAAGCACACAGGAGCTTAACCTAATTTTTTGGTGATTTTTAGCAATTTATAGATGCACTAAATAAATAGATACAACAATAAGAAACTACACTATTAGCAAGGGAATCACAGTTACACATTTTGTGCATTATTGCTTGATCTATCTTATTTGCTCCCTGAGTTCGACACTCTACACATACTCTATACACACTTATTGTAGAGTTATAATAAATTTGACTCCACGTCTTGTTTCTCATTGCTTGATTTATATTTTGGGTTCGTTGTTGATTAATTAGGGTTTCTTGCAGGTCGCCACAGCGACTTGTGTCTCCGCCTTGTGTGAGACATCTTTAGATATGTGAAAAACTCTGGTTATCAAAGAGGCTCTTTGATCTTGTGGCCTTCATATGGGAAAACCTCTCAATAATCATGGTCGATGTCAATGCCAAAAATGTCCTCTAGTGTGCTTGTTTTTCATACCAATTTGTAAATTAACTCATGACATTTTACTCATGTCTTCACAACATCATGGAGCACTAGACATTAAACGAGTGTGTACTGTGGAAAATTGCACGATATATGGGGATCTCAACATTGTTACTGGCGGTACTTTACTTTCGGAAGTCCAAATTCCTGAAAAGTGAGATCCCTGAAGAGAAAATATCCGGGACAACGGGAACCTGCATTCCTTTGTAAATACATGCCAAACAATCGTAATTCAGGAAATGATTTCTGAAGCTGTAGTTAAATGGCTTTCTGAGTGAAAGCCAATCATTAGTATTTACTCATTTTTTGGAAAACCAAAGGATGAGAAAGAATTCAACAAATTCATTTAAAAATTAGTGTGCACTACATGATAGGGGTGAAAAGTGATCTGCACTATCTCCCGATCCTTTCTTTTAGCTTCTTTTTTCTCCCTGATAACAAATCAAAAAATTGAGATCTCACTCCACCTTTCTGCCATGCAAGCTTACCAACACGAGAATCATATATCCTATGACTCAAACATAGTTGGGATAGATTTTTTTCCAAGCAAAGCTATTAGTTATTAGAGTTCTATATACGATTCAGGAATTGAGCTATTTTACTAACTAATGCTCTCATGGAGCCTATCTATATTAGTCTAGCTAGGCTTAGGCAACCGACCTTGCACATCGAAGGAAGGAAAGACTAGAAAGAGAGGGGTGGAGAGAAAGGAGCCGACCTTGCACATCGAAGGAAGGCAAGAATAGAAAGAGAGGGGTGGAGGGAAAGGAAGCCTACTGATGCAAATTTACTTTCCATTGAATTGAGTAGCTTTGCTTCCCATCCTTTCTCTTTGAATGAGATCTCAATTCTATCTACGATTTCATTAGATATCTTACAACCACAATCCCTCTTTTTCCGACCCGGTTCCTCCACCACTGCGAACCCTGATTAGAATCAGGCATGATATACTTTTGATTTCTTTATTTATCAGGTGAACCCAAGTACTCTCTTCCGGGTCCATAAAACAACTCCCTATATTCAGATTCAACACTTGACCTAGGAACCACAGTTTGCACTTTTCCAAGAGACGAGAAAACCACCAACAAATACCACATAGCCTGAAGTAGACTTTCTGTTCTTGGGCATCCCGCATACTCTACATCTTCACATGATGTAATAGTAATATTTGCTCCTTTCGTGAATAACAATCCTGCAAATGAAGATGACTTTAGGTATCTCAGTATCATACATCATCCATGCGTACCTGTCGGGGTTGCTCCATGAACTGACTCACCCTACCAACTGTAAAAGAGATATCGGGTCTAGTGATAATAACATAGAGAAGTTTTCCCACCAATTCTCTATATCTTCTGATGTCTACCTCCCATGTATCATCATCATAGAGTGTCACACTGGGATCCATAAGAGTAGTGGCAAGCCTACACTCAACCATACCTATCTCAACAAACATATATGTGGCGTACTTCCTCTGGGTCATCACAAGACCCTGCTGATTCATGCATGGCAAACTCTAACCCCAAGAAATACCTTAGAGTGCCAAGATCCTTGGTGACAAATTGCCGCCCCCAAAACTCCTTTACCCTTTTTATCCCCTACACATCATCTCCTGTAACAAATATGCCATCGACATAGACCATGATAATGACGGTACATGTGGATGTCCTCTGTATAAAAAATGAATGGTCTGCATTTGACCTTCTAAACCACTGCTTTTCAATTAAATCCGAGAGCTTCTGAAGCCATGCCTTCGGGCTCTGCTTCAGGCCTTATATTTCCTCGTGAAGTCTACAAACCTATTGATAATCCCCCTCAGCAGCAAACTCTGGAGGCAATTGCATGTAGACTTCTTCTTGGAGATCACCTTACAAGAATGTATTTTTAACATCAAACTGAAATAAGGGCCAATCATGTACCACTGCAACTGATAGAAGAACTCGTGGAGTAGAGTGGCGAGCTATAGATGAAAACGTGTTCAGATAATCGACGCCATACGTATGAGTAAAACCCCGTGCAACTAATATGGCCTTGTAACGATCAATGTTTCCATATGCATTGTGTTTCACTGTAAACATCCATTTGCAGCAAACAATAGATGCTCCATCGAGAGTACGAACCAGGCTCCAGGTACCGTGCGACTATAGGGCGACCATCTCCTCCTCCATGATGAATCTCGTATTCATCATGCTAAAATTGATCATTTAGGCTCTGTTCCCCATCATTCACCTGTAATTAATCATTAATAGAGCATTATTAGCCATCATGCATGTGTAAATAATATCTGCATTTCATCATGCATAATTGCATTTAAATCCCCAGTGTAAATTAGCCCAAAAAGCCGCTAACTTCCCATATTTTTAGTTAATTCATCCTAACTCCGATTGATCCGAAACCACCTCCATTGTGTAGATATTACTAACTTTATTAAATAAAAAATACAAAAAAATTACTAACCCCAATACGTGTCAAATAATCCCAAAGTCAAATTTCACATCTGACGGACTAAAATGAGCATATCTCCCACATACAGTGTCCGATTTTGGTCTACTCACTTTTAAAGTACTTCATTTTCAAATACCTTCAAAACAAGACCAATTTCATAAAATTCGGAGCTCATATGTGAAAGTTGGGTTTTGGGCCTCTTTTGCGCATTTTAACTTTTTGCTAATTTTGACCTGAGATTTTATGTGCATAATTAACTCTTTTAATTTTATTTCTTTTTCATTTATGTCCTTTGATGAAATTTTTAATAAGAAATGCAAAAATTCAAATCCAGATTAAAACTGTTTTCAGGCCTTTCGGGTTCTCTTTTTTCCGAGGGTTCACCACCCTACTCGTCTGCGGCATGAAAGTCAAGCTGCTTGTAAATCGTCTCGAGAGGATGACTAACAAAGGCTAATATAATACGTCGACATCGCTCCTGAAGCACCCTTTTTCGAAGGAGATTCACTCACGAAGAGGTCTCGAGCCCGCTTGCATTGAGCGATGAGAGGATTCCTTTGATTCATAATCCGGTAAGAGGAAATTCGGTTGGCCAAATCCCTTTCATGAAAAAGACATCCACGTCCTTTCTTCGCTCTTTCCGCTAGCCTCACATCTAATGCCGGGGATCAAGTCTGTTTTCAGTCTAATGCCAGAATGGATCCTGGGTTAAGAAAGAGTACTACCGGACGAACTCTCCTATCAAAGAAATTGACCAAGTCCAAGTGTCTGTTGTCGGTCTGTGCAAAAGTTGAGCGTTTCTGACTTCTATGTTATTTTCCTATTTTCTTATCCTTTAAAAATAAAAATAAAAAAAATTATATTAATGTGTAAATAATTTTCTTCTATTTTATCGCATTTTTTCTAGATTTTTTATCCTCTCTAAAACCACCAAAAAAATACAAAATCTCAAAAATACGGTTTTTTGTATTCATGGAAAGCCATCAAAAATACCACTTCGCACAGATGACCTCTTTTGCTCTCGGACTCTTCATGAAAGTTGTAGATCTCGTCGAGACGAACAACTTTCATGAAGAAAATTTTTCGATCCGAGTTCATCTTTTATCACTTTTTCTCTTTCTAAAAACTGAAATTTTTTTGGGGTGCCACGTGGCAGCCCCTGGGCGTGCCACAAGGCACCCCCACCTTATCTCTCCAGGCCCGCCCCTGGGTCACGTGCTGCGCACGTGACCCTCTTCTTCTTCTCCATCCGTTACCCAAACCCCCCCTCCTCCGTAACCGTCGCCGTTCCTCCTCCTCGCCTCCGGCCGTTACGCGCCTCCTCCATCACTGCCTGCCGTTACCACCCCCCGCCAGCCCCTATTTAACTCGCCGACCTCCACCTTGGCGAGCATCTGCCATCTCGGGGGTATTCCTCGGCACCTTGGTGACAGCAAAGCTGACCCAAACCCCAGCGTGATCCAGCACCTCTTCCTGTGCTGCCTCGAGCTTACAGCTCTTCTCAGGTGAACCTCGCCCTCCAGTCGCCGTTCGCCAAGCTCCTCCTCCACGTCCAACGCCGGCCTTGCACAGGCCGGGTCCCTCTCCCATCGCTGCCCCCCCTTTTTTCTTTCTCTTTTCTAACTTGCAGGTACTCAGCAAAGCTGCTCCTCCCGCGACTCCGCCCCTCCGCCCGCGCCTCCGCGTCGCCGGCCGAGCAGCGCCTCCTCCGTGCGACTCGGCCAAGCTCCGTTCGCCGCCCGCGCGGCCGGCCCTGCCCTCCGCCTCCTCGGCCACGCACCCAGCCTCGCCGTGCATCAACACCTCCTCCGCCCCAGCTCCTTCGTCAGCCCCGCCTCGCCGCTCCGCCCCGCGCCTCGGCGTTCCTTCGCCCACGACCACCGCCTCGCGGCCCCGCCTCCTCCGCCGCAAGGCTCCACTCGCCGCCTTCACCTCCCCGCGCCGCCCCTCGCGTCGTGTGTCGGCCGAGGAGCAGCGCCGTCGCCACATCCGCCGCGCCGCTTCCGCCCTACACCGCCGCCGTTGGATCAGGGCACAAGCCCTTGATCCAACGGTCCAGGATCAGACACGTCCCCCCCCCCCCCGAGCCTCGGCCCCAGCCGCGAGGCTCGGGTCCATCGAAGCGTCGTCAGGTCACCGCGTGGAGGCTCGGATCATCCGAGCCTCAGCCTTGGTCCGAGCCTCCCGCCTCCCCAACCGAGCCCTCTGGTTCGGGCGCCGAACCTCAGGCCCGGGCCCGAACCTCAGGCTCGGCCATTCCGAGCCTCCAGTCGCCGCCGAACCTAAGCTTTGTCCCCGAGCCTACGCGTGCGTGCTTTTGGGGTAAATTGCATCCATACCCCTGGCAATTTCAGAAATTACGAAAATACCCCCGCCAGGGGTAAATTACGTCCAGGTCCCTCCGATTTTTATTAATTATAGATAAGTCCTCTTAGGGACTTTTTTGAAAGGAAAACTTTATTTTAATTACAATTTAGTCCCTGGAATTTCAATTTAGCATATCTTTGTCATACAGACTCCGATTTTAGCATATAATATGTCGTTTCGAAGCTAACTCCGTGCTCTACAACATAGTATAATTTGTGGACTGATTCGAGGCTGATTATTGATAATTATTATTTGAGGATCTCTATTGGCATATGCAGGCTTATTTTGACATATTTGTGCCATATCTCCCTTGGAAAACTTAACGATTTATTTTTACAGGGATTTCATTTATGCAATGATGAAATTGATCTCAGATTTGAGGACTAATTTTTACAGGGGTTAAATCAAGGAGTTTTATAGGTTATTTGACTTGTGGACTGCAATCATTTCTTGAGAATCTAATTTGAAGAATTTTGGAGATAAAATCATTGCAGGATTAATCTGATAGCCTATACTTGCATCAGGGATTAATTTGATACATCTCACTGGATGTGATATTATTCGATCTGTGATTTCATTTCGCGGTTATTGAGTAATCTTAATTGGATTAAACATTACTAAATCGCAGATCCAGTGCTTCATTTTCTCTGTCTATTTCCTCGCATTTGCATTACATTGTATTATATTTTCCCAACACAAAAATTAATCGAGCATAAATTTAATTATTTAATTTGATTTAAAAACCACGCAACTAAAAATCTCCGTTCCCTGTGTTCGACCTTGGTAAACTTACCAAGTAAAAATATTCCACAACATTCAAAGCTTGTGGTATTTTGACGACCGAAATCCGCTTCCTATACTACAATTCACGATTATTAAAGAGGCGGATTTCGCGCTCATCAAATGGCGCCGTTGCTGGGGAACGACGAATTTTTAGGGGTTTGAATCATTTTTTATAATTAATTTTTGTAAAATTAATTTTTGTGTCATTTTTTTCTTTTCTGCATTTTATTTTGCATTTCTCTCTTACTTCTGCTACTAACCGCAAATTCTCTCTTCGCAGACTTCTGGGAGCTGGATTTTGATATTAAATTAAGAATCTGCGATGAAGACTGAATTTTAATTTTGTGAGAGAGAGAGTTAGCATAGATTTTATTTTCTGCAATATTCTCAGGGTCCCTCTCTTTGAACCCTTGTAATAATTCAGACTGAACACTTCTGTGGTGTGTCGGGTCTGTTTCAACCCCTTCTGTGTGGTTGGGACCCGACTTGAGTGGCGTAGGACTTAGGCACATATACGCTTGCTTGTTTATTATTGATTGTGCTCGTAATCTTTAAGGCCACACATTCACTAACTATACGCACTATAGATCGTTCAACATTAGCCAAATTTTTAATCAATTCTTCCCGCTAATAGCACTATCTGTTTAGGACGTTTTTCATCTGTGCATATCATCTAGTGTAAATTTTAAATTCCTTGTCTTGCATCCCACATGAAGAACGCGAGGATTCACTGTAAGTCCTTTTCTTAAGCATGCATCATTGATTTACGTTTGCATCGGCTTTTTCGATTCCCCTTTCTCAAAGTTTTACAACTTAGGATTTAAAGAAATTGAGACTGTTCGGTAGGCGTGAATTTTTGTGCTCACATAAACTACAGTGATAACCTTAACCTAAAACTGGGACTGCTAATCAAGGTGATTGTAAATAAACTGATCTAAAATTAACCTGTGCCTGGTGGAGAGAAATCCACTCATTGTTTGTAAGGTTTAGAACGCACACTTTAGATAGAGCCAAAACTGAGAAATTTCACAAAGACTACTGTTTTTAAAAACAATTAGCTACTTTTCAGTGAGGGTCTCGGGTAGCCGTTTTACGGTCCGACTTCCCTTAGCAGAGTGGGTGGTTTAGAGGACACCGCGAAAGGCACCGTCCTCAAGCAACACGGGTAGCCGTTTAAACGGTCCGTACTTCCACCTATACTGGCTGAGAGTAGATGCAACTAGTTGTACGAACTCGGGACAGTATTTGAGAAATATTTCGGTACCTAACAGCTCCGCTTAATTTGCAAGATTGTTTTGTCATTAAATTAAAAATGAAAAGATAAGCGGCCGAACCCTGACGTGCCTTCATCTGTGTTGAGTGGTGAACTTGAGAATTGTCTTGTGTTTACTTGTGTCTGCTTGTTCGTAAGGACTATCTCTCTATCCTCCTTGTCTTAGAAGTTTCATCTTTTACTCCTCCGCTAAGGAATCTCTTCCCCTTAGCAAAAATCTTTTTAATCACAACACTTATCTCTAAACTCTTCCTCTCTGAAGGTGAATCATAATGCCTCCTAAGAAGAACTCTGGGGACGATGAGAACGACAATGACCCTATCCCGGCACTCTTGGCTAGGATAACAACTGCTGAACAAACCAATGAACTACTTAGGACGCAGTTGGAAATAATACAACAAGGCGAGGCTGCTATGGAAGACACGTATCTCCCAAAATTAGATGAAGACTATAATTGGTTGAGACCTGTTCCCCCTGAGGATGCTTTCGAACACAAACTGTATTTCTTTGCACTGTTGCCAAAGTTTGGAGGAAATAATCATGAAGAACCATATATCTTCCTCCGAGACTTCGAGTTAGTCTGTGCTAACCTCTGCCACCCTAGGGTTAGACAAGATTACATAAGGTTGAGAGCTGTCCCCTTCACCTTGACTGATAAGGCGGCTTACTGGCTGAAAAATCTAGGGGAAATAGTCACTACGTGGGCCACATTCAAGACTCTATTTTTAAAGAAATTCTACCCAGTTAGTAGAATTAACCAAATGAGGATCAAGCTCACGAGTTTCACCCAACACCCGAATGAACCATTTCATGAAACCTGGGAAAGATTCACGGACTTAGTTCAGAAATGCCCAGGATACGGGATAAGTAAAATGATGCTGGTCCAAAGTCTTGTGAGCGGGCTGAACCCTGAGACTCAAGGGTTGGTTAGTGCATCCTGCGGAGGAAGCTACATGGGGCGCCACGAGGACACCGTCTACAAGGTGTTCGAAAGACTTGCTGAGTCTAGCCGTGCACAAACCACTAGTCGGGCTTACATAGCTGGCTCCAAAAAGATGGTGAATAATCTGACAACCGACCACAATGCTGACATGGGAATAATAGCTGATAAGCTAACTATGGTTGAGCAGATTTATAAAAAGGTGGATGAGATCCATAAATCATCTGATATGGAGAAATTAGCTAAATTGCTGAAACAAATGGAGGAATTGGCTGACAGGGTATCAAAGATGGCACCCCCCGCACCCATACACCAAATTCACTACATTCAAGGTCAAGGGGTAGGGCAACAGAGCCATTGGGGGTGGAGACCAAGCCTTGTCCTCTCAAACTGATGAAACCTCCGGTCAGACTGATTTTGAGGAACCTCCACAAGTCATGGAGATAAATGGAGTCTGGTATAATTTGGAACCGGTCAATCGCTCAGGCCAAACCTCTACTCCAAACCCTCGTCCACCGCAAGCCCAGCCCACCTATCAGCCTCAACTGCAGCAGAGGCAGCAATATCGCACGGGTTACCAGAACCCGCAACCTCAGCCACAACAGAACCAACGCCAAAGCCAACAAGGCCAGTATCAGCGACCTCAGGCCAGGCAGGACCAAGGGTCCTCCTCTTCTGCTATCTCTCCAGAGCTCCAGCGAGTGCTGGATGAGCTTCATGATATGAGAGTCGACATAAATCGACTCTCTCGTTGGAGAGATGAGGTGACTGCACCCCAGGCCGTGATTCCAGCCCAAGTCCAGGCTAACCCAAATAGCCTTGGACACAATCAGGTATTAATTTCTGACTATTCCGTACCTGAACTTGAGCCCTCCTCGAATAATAACTCTTATCAAATATCTCTTAGGAGCGGAAGGACCGTAACCATGCCTGATCGAGCGAAGGAACACGAAGACATAGCCCCAGTGTCCACCAATTCACACAACCCTGGGGGAATTGACAAAGAAAGACAGGAGGAGAAAGAACAAGTCCCACCCACACCACCCAGATATAATGGAGAGTCTGAGTCTGAGTCAGACAAACAAATGCCACCAACCACAAATTTCCCTGTTTTTAGTCCGAGTCCAAGTCCTGTAAGAAAATTTTCATTCAATAAAAGTGATGTTCTTGATCATACCAAGTCCATTCCTTTCTCTCGTGCTCTTACGACAGGAAAGAAGAAAAACATAAAAAACCAAAAAAAATGATGAAGAGATGGCCCGCATCTGTAAGGAAAATATTAAGGTCACTCTGTCCCTAGACGAGATGGTAGAAAGAGACCCGGCTTTTCGAAAATACCTGAAGGTGAGATGCACACCAACAAGGGCCAGCAAACAAGCTCCTAGCCGAACAAAAAAACATATACTCTCAGTAGCCACATCTCGTCTCATAAAAAATGAGCTGCCAAGAAAGAAGAGAGACATGGGTGCCCACTTTGTCACTAGCTACATCAAGGAAATCAAGTTTGCAAGAACATTGTTAGACAATGGATCATCCATCAATCTCATGCCCACAACCCTATATGAGCATGTAAATCTAGGTCCTCTTAAACAATCTGCAGCCGTACTTCAATTCGCAGACACATCAACTAAGCGACCTAGGGGCGAGATTCGAAACATTGTCATCAACATAGAGGGACAAAACTACCCAGTGGATTTTACAATTCTTGATATGGATGTCCCTAGAAATTGGAAAGATTCCCAAATGATACTAGGGCGACCCTTCCTTAGGACCGCAGGAGCTATATTTGATTATACATCCGGGAGAATCCAGTTTGGAAGAGTTGAACTTCAAATGCAGCAAACTAGGTTCCAAAGACATGACACTGAGTCGCGCACCGAGTCTGAAAAATCAGAAACTGAGACTGAAATTATAGAAGCAACAGGTGGGCCCTGGAGACAAAACCCAACTGCTATGATAGAATCAACCTCATCTGGTGAGGAAATTGTTGATGACTTAGTCTGCCAGCTCATTCATGCTACCTATACTCTAGGAGACTCAGAGGCCACTTTGGACCTGTCAGTCCATTCTCCTTATGGACAACCCTTGAGTAAGGTACACAGATCGGGACATAGCACAGACTAAGTATAGGGGGATGTATATATTTTATCTACTTTATCCATAGCTCGTACTTTAATCGTTTTTATCTAACACCGGGGATGGGTACAAGTAGTGTGTATAATACCTGTTTTTCAAAAAAAAACAACACAACAAATGAAAAAAAACCCAAAAAAAATCACTCATGGTCTAGCATTTCATCAAGCATTTCATGCATTCCTTGGTCGATATATTCCTGACACATTCACCATCACTCAAGGCTTGAGGATTTTTGAGGACACTTGATTTCTGAGATCTTGGGATTCCGAGTTAGCCTGCCTTAGTCATTAGGATTTTTAGAACTTAATAATCCACACTTCCCTAGTTTGAAAGATTTGAGCGCTATATTGCACTCTTCATCTCTACCTTCAAAAAGAATATGATCAGCACAATCACTCCCACAACTGCATGATTGATGAGATGAGTTGATAGATCACTTGAGGAACTAGGACTAGAGATTTGAGTTTAGATCCGATCTGATGATATTCGAGGATGGGATAAAGTTAATGAAGGCTTCAGAAAACTTGAGTGTCAGCAAAACATTAGCCAGTATGTGAACAAGATTCATATGCTATCTTTTTGATATTGACCTAAGTGCCAGGGTGTGATGAAACTTAAGAAAAATTGTTGATCAGTGTGCGCCAACTTTTGGTAAAAGCAGTGGAGCTAGCCAACAAAAGAAAAGAAAAAGAAATGTCAAAGAAAAGCTCTATCATCCAAAGTCAAATTCCAAATGAGCTTCCACCAATGGCGAGCGCTCCCAAATATTTTCAAAGTGTCCACTTGGACCAAGCGCTAATTAGGACCAAGGAGTCGGGCTGACACCATAAAAGGGCTCTGCATCGTAAGCGATACAAGTCTGGGTGTCGAAGGTATCTTAGATACTCAAAAGAGACACACCCCGGTGTACTCCCAGAAAAACAAGTGCAGACGACTCCAAATTCTCTTGACGGACACATTGATCAACAAAAATTAAAATATACTTGTGTTGAGTAATAAGGCACTCGAGAGGCACCTTGTTCCAATGAAAGGGAGAGAAAATCAGACACAATCCTATGCCCTCCATCAACTGGCCGTCCATCTACACTTTCAAGTCTGACAAACTAATGAGACGGTTGACTGAAGCAAGAATAGACTTATTCCCTAGGGTTGAGGATCAGGTCTAGAGGAGAGTCTCTTAGATTGGAACTTTGGGTGATGTCTCGACTTGACTCTCATTAATGCAGTACACTAAGAATCATATCCTTATATTATATGTACAAACAGAGAGTCTGAAAATTAGAGAAGTTGGATTCCTTTTGATTAAAGCTTGGGTGAGCTCAGAATTTTCAAATTAAGGGTCTTCTCTGAATTAAGCCTTGAAAATTCACTTACACAGTCAGGGATGTAATCAACTATGTCATTCATTCATGCTCGGGGAAGTATAGGGGTATGATGAATCTCGTATTCATCATGCTAAAATTGATCATTTAGGCTCTGTTCCCCATCATTCACCTGTAATTAATCATTAATAGAGCATTATTAGCCATCATGCATGTGTAAATATTATCTGCATTTCATCATGCATAATTGCATTTAAATCCCTAGTGTAAATTAGCCCAAAAAGCCGCTAACTTTCCACATTTTTAGTTAATTCATCCTAACTCCGATTGACCCGAAACCACCTCCATTGTGTAGATATTACTAACTTTATTAAATAAAAAATACAAAAAAATTACTAACCCCAATAAGTGTCAAATAATCCCAAAGTCAAATTTCACATCTGACGGACTAAAATGGGCATATCTCCCACATACAGTATCCGATTTTGGTCTACTCACTTTTAAAGTACTTCATTTTCAAATACCTTCAAAACAAGACCAATTTCATAAAATTCGGATCTCATATGTGAAAGTTGGGTTTTGGGCCTCTTTTGCGCATTTTAACTTTTTGCTAATTTTGACCTGAGATTTTATGTGCATAATTAACTCTTTTAATTTTATTTCTTTTTCATTTGTATCCTTTGATGAAATTTTTAATAAGAAATGCAAAAATTCAAATCCAGATTAAAACTGAGATCAAAGAAATTGACCAAGTCCAAGTGTCTGTTGTCGGTCTGTGCAAAAGTTGAGCGTTTCTGACTTCTATTTTATTTTCCTATTTTCTTATCCTTTAAAAATAAAAAAAATTAGATTAATGTGTAAATAATTTTCTTCTATTTTATCGCATTTTTTTTAGATTTTTTATCCTCTCTAAAACCACCAAAAAATACAAAATCTCAAAAATACGGTTTTTTGTACACATGGAAAGCCACCAAAAGTACCACTTCGCACAGGTGACTTCTTTTGCTCTCGGATCCTTCATGAAAGTTGTAGATGTCGTCGAGACGAACAACTTTCATGAAGAAAATTTTTTGATCCGAGGTCATCTTCTATCACTTTTTCTCTTTCTAAAAACTGAAATTTTTTTGGGGTGCCACGTGGCAGCCCCTGGGCGTGCCACCTGGCACCAACACCTAATCTCTCCAGGCCCGCCCCCGGGTCACGTGCTGCGCACGTGACCCTCTTCTTCTTCTCCATCCGTTACCCAAACCCCCCCTCCATAACCGTCGCCGTTCCTCCTCCTCGCCTCCGGTCGTTACACGCCTCCTCCATCACTGCCGGCCGTTACCACCCCCCCCGCCAGCCCCTATTTAACTCGCCGACCTCCACCTTGGCGAGCATCCGCCATCTCGGGGGTATTCCTCGGCACCTTGGTGACAGCAAGGCTGACCCAAACCCCGGCGTGATCCAACACCTCTTCCTGTGCTGCCTCGAGCTTACAGCTCTTCTCAGGTGAACCTCGCCCTCCAGTCACCGTTCGCCAAGCTCCTCCTCCACGTCCAACGCCGGCCTTGCACAGGCCGGGTCCCTCTCCCATCGCTGCCTCCCCCTTTTTCTTTCTCTTTTCTAACTTGCAGGTACTCAGCAAAGCGGCTCCGCCCGCGACTCCGCCCCTCCGCCCGCGCCTCCGCGTCGCCGGCCGAGCAGCGCCTCCTCCGCGCGACTCGGCCAAGCTCCGTTCGCCGCCCACTCGGCCGGCCCTGCCCTCCGCCTCCTCGGCCACGCACCCATCCTCGTCGTGCATCAACACCTCCTCCGCCCCAGCTCCTTCGTCAGCCCCGCCTCGCCGCTCCGCCCCGCACCTCGACGTTCCTTCGCCCACGACCAACGCCTCGCGGCCCCGCCTCCTCCGCCGCAAGGCTCCACTTGCCGCCTTCACCTCCCCGCGCTGCCCCTCGTGCCGTGTGTCGGCCGAGGAGCAGCGCCGTCGCCACATCCGCCGCGCCGCTTCCGCCCTACACCGCCGCCGTTGGATCAGGGCACAAGCCCTTGATCCAACGGTCTAGGATCAGACACGTCCCCCCCCCCCCCCCCGAGCCTCGGCCCCAGCCGCGAGGCTCGGGTCCACCGAAGCGTCGTCAGGTCACCGCGTGGAGGCTCGGATCATCCGAGCCTCAGCCTCGGTCCGAGCTTCCCGCCTCCCCAACCGAGCCCTCTGGTCCGGGCGCCGAACCTCAGGCCCGGGCCCGAACCTCAAGCTCGGCCATTCCGAGCCTCCAGTCGCCGCCGAACCTAAGCTTCGTCCCCGAGCCTACGCATGCACGTGCGGCGCACGTGCTTTTGGGGTAAATTGCAGCCATACCCCTGGCACTTTCAGAAATTACAAAAATACCCCCGCCAGGGGTAAATTACGTCCAGGCCCCTCTGATTTTTATTAATTACAGATAAGTCCTCTTAGGGACCTTTTTGAAAGGAAAACTTTATTTTAATTACAATTTAGTCCCTGGAATTTCAATTTAGCATATCTTTGTCATACGGACTCCGATTTTAGCATATAATATGTCGTTTCGAAGCTAACTCCGTGCTCTACAACATAGTATAATTTGTGGACTGATTCGAGGCTGATTATTGATAATTATTATTTGAGGATCTCTATTGGCATATGCAGGCTTATTTTGACATATTTGTGCCATATCTCCCTTGGAAAACTTAACGATTTATTTTTGCAGGGATTTCATTTATGCAATGATGAAATTGATCTCAGATTTGAGGACTTAATTTTTACAGGGGTTAAATCAAGGAGTTTTATAGGTTATTTGACTTGTGGACTGCAATCATTTCTTGAGAATATAATTTGAAGAATTTTGGAGATAAAATCATTGCAGGATTAATCTGATAGCCTATACTTGCATCAGGGATTAATTTGATACATCTCACTGGATGTGATATTATTCGATCTGTGATTTCATTTTCCGGTTATTGAGTAATCTTAATTGGATTAAACATCACTAAATCGCAGATCCAGTGCTTCATTTTCTCTGTCTATTTCCTCGCATTTGCATTACATTGTATTATATTTTCCCAACACAAAAATTAATCGAGCATAAATTTAATTATTTAATTTTATTTAAAAACCACGCAACTAAAAATCTCCGTTCCCTGTGTTCGACCTTGGTAAACTTACCAAGTAAAAATATTCCACAACATTCAAAGCTTGTGGTATTTTGACGACCGAAATCCGCTTCCTATACTACAATTCACGATTATTAAAGAGGCGGATTTCACGCTCATCACTCCATAGCTAGATACCACTGATTGTCTTTCAATGCCTCCTAGTAAGTCCGTGGTATTGCCACGACAAATAGTGCAACAGTAAACTTCCTGAAATTCCATGTCGAGCGATCAAGGAGACCGTGGAAGCTAGTGGATATGTGGTACAATTACGCTTCTGCTTTCAAATGGTAATAGGAACCTCCAGGTGCTTCACTATTGTTAGGAAGATTGGGGATATGTGGTTATGCAAATCATGAAGTGAAGAAATCAGGCTTCCTCTGGAAGAAGGGGCGAATAGACAACATTGGTACATATGATCAACCAAATTAAATAGAATGATTAACGACATTTTTTTCTATATAATTACTAGATTAATCGTAACTAATTAAATAATCACGAGGTTTCAAAATTTAAACTTCTATGTATCTTTCAGCACTTGAGGTGTTGAATTGGGGAGAAAGCCCAAAACGGCACCTCAAGGTCAATTTGGGAGAGAAAAACTACACATCTATCCTAACATTTTGCATGTATATCCATACCAAAAAAACTAATAGTCCACTCTTCTACTATGAAAGAGAGGTATATATTATATAAACCCAGTCATCTATTTTTATACATAGATACAAATATGAGTATTACTTTTAATTTTATTTATGCATGTTAACCCCTATCATTAGAGATGCAAACAGACGGACACATATACATACTGATATAGGTATTACCATATCGTATCCATTTTTGAATACGAACATGGATGCAAATACGGATATTGACGGATATTATAACTATCTTACCATATCCTTAAAAAACCAATGCGGATGTAAAACAGATAATGATCGCATACGAGTAATGTTGGAAATACTCTATAGAATCGACTTAAATATATAAAAATTGGATGAAAGCACATGATATAAATTTACTAAATATTTTTTATCATAAAAATTATACAAATATGATAAAAGAAGGTATAGAATTATGTTATATAGGGTTAAAAATAACTTTATGACTATATTTATATATGAAAATGGATATACGAATACGGATACTGATGTTTGCAGATATCAAAATGATATCCATATCCGTATCCCTTTTAAAATGGATATGCATACAAATGTCAAAATCTGTATAAAACAGATACAGTGATGAATCAGATATGGATATATTTATAATCGTTTGCATCCCTACCTATCATAGTGATGCAACCAGATAATCCCTTTATATTCGTTGTCAAATATATTTTTATGCATACGTAGATATATAATTCTATTTTACGGATATGAATGTAAGTTTATTTTGACAGATATAGATGTAGAGAAGAAGACGATGTTTAATTATTATTTTTGAATATAAATATAAATATAAATAAAATACGATTCAAAAATGAAATCAATGTCTGTATTTATTTGTATTTAAAAATAATAATTGAATCATCGTATTCTTTTCTGCATCTATATTCATCCAAATAAACTTACATATTCATATCCGCAAAATAGAACTATATATCTACATATGCATAGAAAAATATTTGATAGCGAATGGAAAGGGATTATCTGGTTGCATCACTATGATAGAGGTTAATATGCATAAATAAAATTAAAATTAATACTCATATTTGTAGCCATGTATAAAAAAATATGAAAGAATGTTTGTATCTATATTTGTATTTGAAAAAAAATTGAAACCCCACTACTCTTTTCCGTATCAATATTCGTTAAATTAAAATTACTTAATAATATCAAACAAAGAAAGGGTGTATTCGCTTCCACTTAAAAACACATAGTACAATGGACAAATACAGATTATTCGATTACGTATATATGATAGGGGTTATCACATATAAACATCTCTAAAATTAATACTTAGATCCGTATCTATATAAAAAAATGAACACGATAATTGTTTATATATGTATCTGCAAATTGAAAACTCATATTATTTTCTATATCTGTATGTC
The DNA here is from genome assembly GCA_037367405.1 of Ottelia alismoides. Taxonomy (NCBI): domain Eukaryota; kingdom Viridiplantae; phylum Streptophyta; class Magnoliopsida; order Alismatales; family Hydrocharitaceae; genus Ottelia; species Ottelia alismoides. Next base: position 34,340 of record JAZKJV010006562.1, on the reverse strand, counting down.
AAAATAAAATTATATATTCACATCCATCAAACTAAAAATGCATATCCATTTTAACTTAGAATGAAATTGATAGCTGACAAAGTACATATCCATATATGTAAAAAACAGATATGAAGGGATATGGATATATATATATATATATATATATATATATATATATGCAATTGATTGCATCCCAATGATAAGGGCTATATATATTTACGATGCAACTCCAAATTTCATTACATGTACTCAGGTGAGAGATACAGTCAAACTCCTCATTGGACACGGTGCATAATATGGCATTCATGGCTTTCTCATTTAACACAATTTCACCCATCTCGACTTTGGTGTAGTTGAACTCCTTCTCTTCGATTAACTGGAAATTTTTCAGGACCATATTCAAGAGTGCAAAGTCACTTGCTTGTAGGAAGACAAACATTCTCTTCTTCTAACTTGCATAGTTTGTCCCGGCGAATAAAGGTGGATGAGTCTCATAGTTTCCTTAACCATGGTAATGATGTGTAGGCTATGCGTGTTTCGGAGTGTTACTTCCTTTGCATGAATGAGGTTTTGATACCTATTGTTGGTTAACCCTGGAGGACATTGACTAATTACCACACATGATAAACTCAAACAAACAATGTGTTACATAGAACTTTCAATCATGAGATAGACAATCAAACTTACAAGTGCATGGGTAATTAACGTGGAAATACTCTTGGGTAAAAATCACAACCAGAGTCTTCTGACTCAAGCTTTCAACCTGGCCCAATTGGGTCTTACCACTAAACTATGTTGCTTAGACATGCAACCCAACCATATTACAATAAATATGCAAAAAGTAATATAAAGCAAAACTAAAACGATCTTACAGAACAAGGAGCGGGCTCATATTCAGAGATGTAAGCGTGAAGAACGAACTAGATAATAGCTCTTTGGTCTTTCTCTCTAAGTATATAGTGGAAAGTAGAGAGAAGAGAACTTGTTGCTCGTGTTGTGTATATTAGGAATGAAGTATGGGGTCCTATTTATAATACTAGAGTCCTCGTACAATTGGCTTTGAAAAACTAACTGTTGTGAACAAATTAGGACTGGAATCATCTTTAAAAATATTCCTGAAATAGAACATGATCGATCGAGATAAAAAGCGTGATTGATCGGAATCAAATGATCACATGGATTTAGATGGTCGATAAGAATCAAAAGATGATCGATCAGAGATCAAAATTGATCGATTAGAATATATCCCTTATAATTCAAATACTGATCGATCATAAAAAGAGAATGGATGGTCAGAGGTGATTGATCACGTGAGAATGGTTGATTGACCTGCTTGACTCTTTGACCTAAAAGTCAAAGGGTTGAAATGCAAAATGCATGATTCTTGAGGTCTTTTACAATCTAAGACTATTACAAAATGCTGGACTCAAAGAAAAGCTTTGTCTTCTTCGTGAGTTAGAGATTAGTTCTTGAGCTTGATCTGAAGTTCCTTAGTCTGGACTCCTTTAAGCTGCATCTTCGCTTAAGCTTGCGCTCCTTAGGCTTCAGTTTATTCTTGGTTTAGTACATGTCCTGCTCTTGACTTAGCTACAAGCTTTATACACAAGATTTATTATCATAAAAATATGCACGTTCATGCACTCAAAATCTCCTCGCTTGTGCATGAACTAACATACACTACTTGCCTATGAGATCTCTTTTTTCCTCCCTCGGAGTATAATTATCACCAAAATTCAGAAGGAACAAGCATCTTATAAAACGATTAGAGTCAGTCTTTGACTTTATTTTTGAATTCAAATCAAGTCATTTTTCTTTTATCAAGCCAGAGTCTAAAATTTTAGCCGTTATGGTTAGATGCCAATCGATCACCGCATTCTACTTCTTTCTCTTTACCAAAGCTAGAAAAGTTCAAAAAAAATCAGATCACGAATCAAACTGAAAAAGGGATAGAGCATGCGACTTAAGGGGAAATGCAAACATCATGATTTTTTACCCTATAATTCAAGAAAACAACGAGCTTCTCCTCTAGGATCCGTTGCATCCAACAGAGCGAAGAAACCCTCCATTCTTTTCGGCAACATCCCTCTACAATGGCGATGAGTGGAGTGTCACAATTGTGAGAAATATCAAAATGACCTCGCGCTCAACTCGCCGGCGGCGGTTACGCAAGCCGGCAGTTGCGCGGAGGCCGAGTCACACGCGTGAAACGCGCGCAAGTAGGGCGTGGTTGGAGAGGGGCGGACTATGCGAGGGGCACATCACGCCCTATAAATAAACCTCCTGATGGAGGGGAAGATACAGACGGACGCAGCACGCTCCATACCTTCGCATAGGGAGCCCTCTCCCATCCCCATCTCGCCGTCTCTCTCTCGTTCTCTCGCAGCTTACAAGGAGGGCGTACCTCGACACGATCCTTGACTGGTATCAGAGCTCCTTCCGATCATCATCTTCATCAACGGCCGGAGGCGACTCGCATCCTTGACTGCCTTCACCGACGCGCGGACGTGTGCGGCGCTTTTTTTTCCCGAAGAAGAACCGCCCTTTCTTTTCCAAGAACATCAAACCCTAAAAGGGTTCGAGAGGTCCGTTTTTTTTGAAAATTCCGAATCTACCCCTCACGTTTATTCCAAAGTGCGGACTTCACGTTTTTTTTAATTCCAAGTTTGCACCTTGCGTTTCATGTTTGTCTACAATTTTTTTAAAAAAAACTTTTTTAATATGTAGTTTAGTCCCAACGTCTTTCAAGTTTAATGACTGTTCATGTACCTTTTATTTTTTTTAAAAAAAAATTGGCTCGCAAGCCGAAAAGCTGCAATCACCTGTACCCTTCTTTTGTTTTGTGAACCTTTGGCCCCTTGCTTATCACGTTTTTTTTCTATCTCCATTTTTTTAATCACATTTTTTATATATTGTTATAAAATTGAAATTCTAACATCTTCCGTAAAATTTTTTTACTGCACATCTGATTGACGTTTTTTTTAGCATGCCATCATTTCCAATTTTTTTTAAACGTGCTTTGTAGTTTTTTTCAAGATCACGTTCTAATAACAATAAAGTTTTTGAGTGGATCCGTAAGCATCATTTTTTTTTCTTTACTTGGTTTTGGTAAAATTGCATTATTATTTTTTTTTATCTACCTCTTCACGTGAATGTATCCCTGCCCTGCCCTTTTTCTTTTTTGTACGAGTTTTTTTAATATTATATTGTTTTCTTTATTATATTATCTTGTGTGCCAGTTTTTTTTTAAAAAAAAGAAGGGGTAATTTTTTTATTATATTTTTTGTTTGTTTTAGGCACTTTGTTGATTGAACTAAAGTAGAATTAACTAACCTTTTAATTTTTTTTCTCTTTACTAAACATCAATAAAATAGAGCATTGTTTCCATATTTTTTTTATCTTTTCTTTTACTTATTCTTGTTCGAAAAATCACACAATCTCATACCAAACTTACTTTTTATCTCTTTAGATCTAATATGACAAGCAAGATGATTGCCACTGAGGTAGGGAAAATTGAGTACCTGAACGGTACCAATTATGAATTATGGAGTAGAAAGATCTACTATGGCTTGTTGCACGATAGCATACACACCATTATAGACAAACCTGGCCCAATCTTATCTGAGAATCCAATTGTGGATGAAATTAGGTCTCACGAACAGTGGGAGAAAATAGATAATAGGGCTAGGAGCTTTATGCTGACCCATATGGATCTGAACCTGATTCGGGTCTTCGAGACCTGTGAATCAGCTTACGAGCTCTGGACCGCGATTAAGGACAAATACCACTCCAAATCGGAGGTGAGCGTCCAGCTTCTTCTACACAAGTACAATTCGTGTAGAATGAAGGAATCTGAAAGCGTCCTCGAGCACGTGAACAAGATGATCGTGATGGCCAAGGATCTTGCGGCTGCTGATTGCGCGATTCCGGAGAGGATGCAAATCGCGGCCATACTAGGAAGTCTCCCTCCATCATTCGACATGGTTGCCACATCTCTGAGGATGAATGGCAACATTAAGTCCGTGACGGACTTACCTGCACAGTTGGCAATTGAGCAGGACCTCTCCAAACAAAGATCGAAAGCTGAGATCTTTGAGGTCGAGGAGGAAGAAGAAGCGAATGCCGTGCACGCGAAGAAAAGGCTAGGCCCCTCCAAGGCGAATTTCAAGGGAAAGAGTGGGAAATACCCACGCGGCTCTTGCTACAGTTGTGGCAAATATGGTCATTTCAAGGTCAATTGCCCCAATAAGAAGAAGCTGGGAAATTCTAAAGTACCTGAAAATAAAGGCAAGAAGAAGATGGAATTCGCGGCTGTCGTGGAATGCAACTCTGTCATCACGGACAGTGATGGATGGTGGATCGACTCTGGAGCAACCAGACATATCGCGAAGACGAAGGAGGGCCTGGTGGACTTCAAGGAGCTGAGCAAAGGCGAACAGAGGATCTTCATGGGGAACAACACCTACCTGGACGTGGAAGGTGTTGGGACATATAGACTTGACCTGGGAGATAGTATTATGGTACTGAATGATGTACTATATGCCCCGGGGATACGTCGGAACCTGATATCTGTCCCAGTGCTGCTCAAGAAAGACTTTGAAGTTAGGTTTTATAATAAGCGTGTATCCATAGGCAAGAATAAGAAGGTCTATGCGATGGGAAAGTTTGTGCCCGAGCATGACCTGTTTTGTCTTCCTGTAATAACTTCTAGTGAATCAATGAATGTCTCTTCTGATTATTCCTTGTGTTGTTTGTCTGATTATGACTTGTGGCACATGCGACTAGGTCATCCAGGAAATTCTAAGATGGATCAAATGATTAAGGCAAATTTGTTGCCTAAGATCACGGGTGCAAGGACATTGCCCTGCGAACACTGTCTAACCGGTAAAATGATGAGAAAACCCTTCTCAACCGGAATTCGGTCAACAGAGTTACTAGGTTTGATCCATTCAGACATATGTGGACCATTGAGCGTCAGCACACATAGAAATAAAGAATACTTTATAACATTCATTGATGACTACTCGAAATTCTCCTATGTCTATCTCTTAGGAAGAAAGTCGGAAGCACTTGAAACATTTAAGAGATACAAGACGGAAGTGGAGACAAGATTAGGAAAACCAATCAAGACTCTTAGGACAGATAGAGGTGGGGAATATACCTCAAAGGAGTTTGAGGATTACTGTATTCAAGCAGGCATTCGTAGGCAGACTACAATGCCCTATACACCACAGCAGAATGGTGTAGCAGAAAGAAAGAATCGAACTTTGATGAATGCAGTAAGGTGTATGCTTTCACACTCAGGACTCTCAAAGAAATTCTGGGGAGAGGCAGTGTTGACTGCGAACTATATACAGAATAGGATTCCCACCAAGTCCGTAGAATCAACGCCATATGAAATATGGAATGGCAGAAAGCCCGAATTGGGCCATCTCCGGAAATGGGGATGTGTTGCACATGTTCTGGTACCAAGTCAGCTTAGAGACAAGCTAGACTTCAGGACATTAAAATGCAAGTTTATTGGATATAGTGAGAATTCTAAAGGATATAGGTTCTTTCATGAAACTAAAGGTCTGATCGAAAGTCATGATGCAACCTTTCTTGAAATTCATCAAGAAAAGGAGCATGAAGTAGAGGAATCAGATCCTCTGATTGTCTTACCAGACAATGAAGATGACTTGAGCATTAGACAAGACCTTGAGGATGATATCGATCATCCAAATGTAGAAAATGAACCTATGGAACATGATGATCCTTTAGAGGAAGTGGGTGGACCCACACAACCCACGAGTATAATCGGCAACAAGAGACCCAGAACACGACCCGCATGGATGGAAGATTACCATTTTTATGGATGCGAGGCGTCGTGCTACACCGTGGATGAGGATGTCGCCGATTGTACAGATCCCATATCCTTTGATGAAGCTATGGCTTCATCTGAGTCGGAATCATGGTCGGCCGCCATGAGAGATGAGTTGGACTCAATCGAGCGAAACGGTGTTTGGGAATTATGTGATTTGCCAGAAGGCAGGAAATCCATAGGATGTAAGTGGGTATTCAAGAAAAAGTACCGAGTTGACGGTACTGTTGATAAATACAAAGCCAGATTAGTTGCCAAGGGTTATACTCAGCAAGCTGGAATAGATTTCCAGGAAACCTACTCTCCAGTGGCTAAGTTTGCATCCATTCGGATGATCTTAGCCATAGTCGCATATATGGATTTGGAATTATTTCAAATGGATGTGAAGATGGCCTTCCTCAATGGAGAATTAAGGGAGGAGATTTATATGCGACAACCTGATGGATCTCAGGTTGAAGGTCAGGAGAAAAAGGTTTACAGGTTAAGAAAGTCATTATATGGCTTAAAGCAGTCTTCATGGCAATGGTATCTCAAATTTCATGAGAAAGTTATTCAATTTGGATTTGATTCAAATAAATTGAATAACTGTGTGTATGTCATGAAGAGTGGGAGCAGGTTTGCAATCATGTCATTGTACGTAGATGACATTCTGCTCGCAGGTAATGACATACAAATGCTCAATGAAATCAAGCAGAAATTGAGCAATGAATTTGAGATGAAGGACATGGGCGAAGCATCCTATGTTCTTGGAATTCAAATAACAAGAGACAGGGACTCAAGGACATTGAGCCTTAGTCAGGAAAGATATTTGCATACTGTATTAAGGAGATTTGGAATGCAGAATAGCACTCCAGCTCCAACACCACTTGTGATGGGAAAAAGACTCAGTAAGAGTCAGTGTCCCGGAAAGGGGCAGAAACCTTTAGATGTACCATATGCACAGGCGGTAGGAAGTTTAATGTATGCAATGATGTGTACTCGACCTGATTTAGCTTATCCAGTAAGCTTAGTCAGTAGATATCAAAGCAATCCCGGTCCAGCACATTGGGAAGCTGTAAAGAGGATTCTTCGATATCTGAAAGGGACAGTACGTCTGAAACTTGTGTATCAAGCAGAATCGCTTGAGGTAGTAGGATACTCCGATGCTGATTTCGGAGGGGATGTGGATGATAGAAAATCCACAACAGGTTATCTGTTCATGTTTGGTGGTGCAGCCGTTTCTTGGGGTAGCAAGAAACAAGGATGTATATCTCGACATACACAGGAGGCTGAGTACATTGCATGTAGCATGGCCACCACTCATGCTGTATGGATCAGGCGTTTTCTAGAGAACCTAAGCCTCGAATTGGTCAAAGGGCCAATTGAAATGTATTGTGACAATCAAGCTGCTATAAGCTTGATCAATAGTGGGGCTAATAGTTCTAAAGGAAAACACATTGAGATCCAATATCACTATATACAAGATATAGTGGCGAAGCAAGAAATCACGGTAACCTACATACCTACCAGTGACATGTTGGCTGATTCCCTTACTAAGGGAATAGTAGCAGGAACATACATTAAACATGTTGGTTTAATGGGACTCAGAAATGCATGAGTCAGGGAAGAGGTATTTCATGAACAACGAGCCTCACTAAAGACATCTCCATGTGTATACTACACGAATAGTGGGAGTATAGAATTTTTTTGATCGCTTCGGTCAAGTGGGAGATGTGAGAAATATCAAAATGACCTCGCGCTCAACTCACCGGCGGCGGTTACGCAAGCCGGCAGTTGCGCGGAGGCCGAGTCACACGCGTGAAACGCGCGCAAGTAGGGCGTGGTTGGAGAGGGGCGGACTACGCGAGGGGCACATCACGCCCTATAAATAAACCTCCTGATGGAGGGGAAGATACAGACGGACGCAGCACGCTCCATACCTTCGCATAGGGAGCCCTCTCCCATCCCCATCTCGCCGTCTCTCTCTCGTTCTCTCGCAGCTTACAAGGAGGGCGTACCTCGACACGATCCTTGAACAATCCCATTCATCATTTTCGATCCACATAAGACAAAGCCTAGGTCTTACAACCTACAGACAGAAAACAAGAGCCATATTGCCCATAAAATGATGAAATCTACCTCTTTGCTAAGCACATGTATGCTTGATCGAGAAAAGCAAGTCAAAAATTTGCAGGCAAAGCTATATATTCTATGAAGGATCAATGATCAATTGAAGAGTGACCTCAAGTATTTAACCATGTGCCATGCCAAAATCTTGAGATACTATAACCACCCCCCTTCTTCGGTCCACAACTATCTCCCGCCACATAAAAGAAAATGGGAATGATCCAAGAAGAAGTATATCGACACCGCCATGATAGATGTAAACATACAATAAAGCAGTGAAAAGATGATGTGTTATTTTTAGTGTGTCCGTCCCCCTCTTCGACCCACTTCTACCTCACGTCTCACAAAAGAAAATGGGAATGTCCCAAGAAGGCAGGGACAAAGCCAGGATTTTAGTATGGGAAGGGGGCTAGATTGAGTTCATATCCATATAATACAAATATAAAAAATAATAAAGGCATCTTCTTTTGCAAATTTATAAAGATCTATAAAAATATATTAGTGGTAGTTAAAAATATTTCTTGAAATTTAAAAAATGAAACTAACATATGATATTTTTCTTGAACATAAGTAGAGTTGGTGATGTACGTCTTCTAATCAATCATTTCGTACAATGATCCATTTCAATCCTGGTATGAAGAAAATACAAGTAATTACTCATACTAAATAGCTTAAATTTATAAATACGTGAATAAGAGAAAGATATTAGACTTACATGAATATGAAGTTATTTAAATCGTGCACGTCGTGACTTTAAATCATAGTCATCGATAATTGAATCTATTGATAATTTCTCTGCAACTTCCTTCTCAATGTATGTTAAAAGTCATCTTCCATCTTGTTGCGGAGTCTGGACTTTATTATTTTCATAGCTGAAAATGCTCTTTCTGTTGTTGCAGTCGAAATAGGTAAGGTCAACACAAGTCGGATCAAACAACTGACCGAATAATAAATCTCACCCTTCTGTGTTTCTTCTAACTTTTGACAAAGTTCTACGAGATTTGAAATATTCTTCAGAGTAGGATGAGTGGTAACATCTGATTTATAGTGTACTAAATGCTTCTCCAATAATAATATTTCCTGATCTGTAAAATCTGCAGGATAGAATTCCCTTGCTAATTTACATATATCAGCAATATTGAAGAATTTGTAACCATCTGCAGTACTCAAAGATGCACTAAGAGCAAGAAGATCAGTAGCATCTTTATTAAATCTGTTATTAAGTCCAGATAATTGAGAGTCTATAGTTGCAGTAAATAGGTCCACTCTATAATGGTGTAGTAGTGTAATTTCTTGTACTTGTCTACGTTTCCTCATTCGACTTCGAGAGCAATAAGAATTCATATCTGGAATGTCAATACTTCGTTTCTGACAAAATAATACAATTTTATCAAATAATACATTCCAACCATCATCTCGTAGCTTTTGAAGTGGTTCTTTTGTTGATGAAACAAGTTGTAATGCATTCAAAATATCTATATTTTTTCGCTGTAAAATTTGACACAAGTCTTCAGTGATTCCCAATATATTCTCCATTATATGCATAATAAGAATAAACTCGAACGATGTCATAGCCTCGTAAGCTTCATCTGCTTCTCCACGTTGCAAATAAGTGTCGCCTCCATCTATAATAGCCAAAAGTACCTTACACACTGCACTATACATTTTCATAAAGCTACATATAGATTTATAATGTGAACTCCATCGAGTTTCACCAGCACGCTGTAGAGTGCCAATCTGGTTAGATCCAGTTCCTGAATGAATTTCATTTATAGAAAGAAGATATGAAATATCATCAGCTTGAGTAGCTTGTAATTCATCATGACGTTTACAAGATGCATTGACAATGTTAACAATACATGTCAATTTATTGAAGAACTTATGAACTGGAATTACTTCTCTTGAAGCAGTAACAAGAGCCAATTGTAGACGATGAGCCAAGCAGTGGATATAGTATGCATGTTTATTATCTTTTATAATCATGGCTTGCAATCCATTCCATTCACCTTGCATGTTGCTGGCTCCATCATAACCTTGTCCTCTTATTTTTTTATAATCAATATTATTTTATAATAATACTTTGAATAGTCTATCTTTCAATGTAGAGGCTTTAATATCAAGAATGTGAACTATATCAAAGAAACGTTCACGTAAAATGCCTTCACGAATGAAGCTTCTTACTTTATGGGCTATAATTTGAAGAATTTCTTTTTGAACATCAGGTGAAGTGTATTTAGCATTTCTTGGAGCATTCTCCAAGACAACTTTATCAACTTCTTCATTATATGAAGCAATAAATTTTATCAACTCAATACAATTCCCACCATTTCTTGAACATGATCTTTCATCATTGCCTCTAAAAGCACAAGCTTGAAAAGCCAACCATCGTACAACATCAATAGTAGTCTTCAATCTCAACTGATTTTCTTGTATTTGTTTCTCATCTTGTTTTACAAATACATGTTCAATGTATTGTGCTTTATTCATTATATTCCTCAAACGCTCCTCTGTCATACGATGAATTGATCCCTGACCTCCAATATGATTCAAAAAAGAACAGTTTTTTCCATCATTGACTTTCTTCCAATTTCGAAATCCACCAACAACAAAGACATTTGTACCATACTTGGAATTGCATTTATCACAGAAAAAATAACAAGAAAGCAAAATGCTGCATCTTTAGAGGGAGAATATTCTAACCAAAAATGTTGCTTAAACCATGATGCTTGAAACCGTCTACGTTGCTTTCCACTAGTACTATACGGATAATCTGCCTTTACATGCTGATAAGGTCCTATATTAATGTAAGTTCGAATTATATCTTCTCTTTTTTTCAAAAGGGTATTCCCAAATCATCTGACGTAATCCTGGATCCCTTTCTACTACAACGTCATCAGTACTAGTGATTTCTACTTGTGGAATTTTGGCTGGAGGGCATTCATCTTCGTTAAGATCATTGCATGCATTTATATTTTTCAGAGGAACACTTTTGTTTATCTTCTTTGAGAAATAAGAAATAATCGTATTCTTTGACATTTTAAATCTAAATATGAAAAGATGAACAAAATGTAAAGGCATTAGGCATGTAAAGTATCCAATTTAAAATTCGATCTTATAAAGTATTAGTATTATTGTAGGTGGCATGTAAAGTATTCAATTAAAAGTATTTTTACTTTAATACTTGTAAAGTATTCGATTACTTGTTGATATAAAGTATTACTAATACTTTATGACTATTTGATTTTTTCCCCAACAATAATACTAACAAGGGAAATAACGCTATATATACAACGATAGAATAAATCCTGCATACCTAGAACCCAAGGAGTGGTCCGGTGGTAGAGCTCCACTTTGAAGGACTCGGGTTCATATCCCAGTGGACGCTCCGAACCCTCGAAATTACCGGACCTACTATTGAAAAAAAATCTTGCATACTTATTTATTCTAGTTATCTTGTTCAATTTGTAAAGTTATTTATAAATATGCAAAATTAATGCGTGAATGTATATATATTTGTTAAGGTAATTAGTTAAGTTTCCAAGAAAGATGTGGATGATACTTAGTTTCATCAACTATATAAGTTACATATCATTTTTGAGTAAAATAAGGATAGTTAATTTTTTATTTTATAAATTGCTAATGTCCTTGACTTTTTAGTTGGATATTAGTTAAAATCCAACCAAGTGTACGTAGGCATTCATATACAACTTAGATAATTTATATTTCAAGACTCCCATTAATCGATGATGGAATGCATAGAGTACTATGATTTTCCTTTATGCTGAACATACTATCAAATAAGAATAGTCCACTGATCTTTTTATAAATTATAAATAATACTTTGCTTAGTTAATTTATTGTTCTCAAATCTAGCCATATGGATACTTGTTGATATAAAGTATTCGATTACAAAATGTAAAGGCATGTAAAGTAATAGTATTATTGATTTGTTGGGCATTTTGTAATCGATACTTATAATCGAATATTTTAAAGTATTATTACTTTAATACTTGTAAAGTATTCAATTATTGTTGGGAAAAATTAAATAGTCATGAAGTATTCGATTTAAAATTCAACAATAACTTGCTATTACTGTTTGTTAAAAAGAGTAATGCAAAGTAACCGACATGAGATAGATAGAACATGATGTAAAAAATACTTACTAGCACTGTTGCACGCTCAATAAAAGTAACAATGATTCAACGGAGGATCGTCGCCGGTGAATCAACTCCGGCGTCACAAAGAAATAAATTGAAATACACAGGTGTCCAACTCCGTAAAGATGGAGACAAAATGAAGCTTTCTAAGTAATTGCAAGTTATTTACAACATGTCTTTCTTATTTTACAGATAATACGGATGGACCATCGTTGCCGATTAGGAAATTTTAAATTGAGAAGATCACACGGCATCCGTTAATAGGACTCGTAATTTTAGGAAGCATAATTTCTATGCCAAAATCCCAGATTGAGGGGGACGACTGCATTCTCCAGCGTCCGTTACTTCCGAAATTTATGGAAGTACCCGTTACTCCTACATACTATATTAAATATGGGTTGCATGCTTACGAATTTTTAAGCCAAATTAATACTTTGACTTTTTTTTATCAAATTTATGTAACTAAAATTAGAACTTTAACTTTTTTTACAAAATCCCGGGGTCTTTTATCTAGAAGCTGCAGGAAGGATGTAGGGATATGGTCACGCCGATTTCCTTATCCCGACTATCTTTTACAGTGAAGGATAGGATGAGGGCAAATTGAGAAATGTTGCGGAATTGTAATCAAAGTATTCTCCCATAGCATGTTAACTTCACGAAAAATGACCAGGAGCTAAATTCAAATAACTCAACTCCCAAGTAAAAAAAGAATTCAGATTGTTGCTCTCCTCGAGCTCGAGATTTTCAAACTTCTTATAAATAGCAATGCTCTTTCTAGGTTTCTCAGTTGAACTAGAGACAAAACTAGTCGAAGTAACAAAGATCCCCTTATACGAAAGATCACACCCATGTTCTAGGTACCTTTTCATACTAGGATGATGAGACCATGGATGAACCATTCGCACATGAATGAGAGGATCATGGAGGAAATATTCACATGTATGTGGTCAAGGATGGAAGTAACTATCCATCTATGTGTACTGATACTTGAGGAAAGAGCCTTCTAAAATACTCGTCAAAAGATCAATGAAAGTCCAATTTTCCACAATTTTAGGATGGTTTCTCCGACTCCAAGAATCGATCAAGCAAAAGAGACCTCTTGACTCACCTCATTCTCACACGTGCAAGGTTAAGGATGGAATCAATTACCCAATTGCGCGTACCGATGCTTGGGGAAAGAACCTTCTAAATTACTCGGCATAAGATCTATGAAAATTCAATTTCCCACAATTTTAGGGTTGATCTTCCTCCAACTACGAGGTATTGATCAAGCGAAGCACGTGTTTTAAAAAAGATCTTACAAATAAAAAACTTGAATATACTTACTCCCTTTTTTTCTCTCTTCATTTCGCATCTCACCATTTTAAAATTACAAAAAAAATCAAAATTTAGTCATCTTTTCAAACTCCAATATAAGTTGCATCAAACAAAGCCTCCCAAAGATCCCCTTCATCCAAACTACTAAACAAGCAAACTAATTAGCCACCAATTTAGCCCATTAAAAAAGATTGCCTCTCTACCAGCTTACCCTTCCACCCAAGAGAATTAGAACTCACCATACTTTTTTTAGCACTGTAAATGTGATTTCCAATAAATAGAAGTACCTTGAAATCTAGTGATTTCTCCTTTAATACTTAAATTGAAAAATAAATAATGCTCTAATTGGAATTTACAGAAAGATACACTTGCCCACATCCACTGGTACTGCCACTAATTAATACACCCAACTTGACTTATATACATTGTACTTAACATGGACAGTATCCCCATATGCATTGTTCTTGGTGATTTCAACTGAAGGAAGATGCGCATTCTTCAGGTGTGTTCTCATCCCCACTGTTAGATTGAATGTATGAACCTGGATAACTAAACAGCCGGATTGAATTCATGCGCATTCGTCAGGTGTTTTACTCGTTCCCGCCCTGGACTGAATGTATGAACCTGGATAACTGAACAGACAGATTGAATTCATGTGCATTCTTCAGGTGTGTTCTCGTCCCCACTGTTGGATTGAATGCAAGAACCTGGATAACTGAACAACCGTATTGAATTCCTATAGGCCACTTCTGCGAGTTCCTCTTTAGGAATCCCAAGCAACTCAGCAACATAGCTCAAGATCTGGTATCAAGTTCCACATGTGAAGATAATTCAAAGCACAAAAACAATGGAGGCGGAGCTAATTATATTTTGATGAAAGAAATACAATATGTGATTGAAACTTACACATCGTATATTAGCAGGATGATTATATGATTTCTCACGCAACGTTGATTCAGGTGAAGCCAAAGGATCCCCAGGAACGAGCAAGACAGAATCCATGTCCAATCTTGGTAATGCATCGGGTGCATCGGACTCCAACAAGATTCTATCTGTTGGTATCTGTAAAGAGAAGCCAATCAAGACACAGATATTTAATTCCATTAATACATCAGTGAAAGAAATAAAAAGTAACTATATTCCTTCAGACTGTTACACCTACAGAGACAAGCATCTTCTTTGCTTTCTGAGGCTTTAAAGACAGAAGATAGCCCGAAAAGGAAAAATATGCGCCCAATTTGGCGAGAACAGGGACCATCTCTGCTGAACCTAAAAAAGAGTGGAGAATCACACCCGCTGGGAATGGTCCAATGCGTCTGTAAATAGCATGATCATACCAAATTGTCAACACCTAAAGTCATGTCTACGTTTGTAAAGAGCGGTATCATAAATTCATAATAGTAACCTGAATTCTTGAGAAAAAACCATAATAAGCCTTATATATGGTGACAATTTTCTATGTATCCCTCAAGGTAGAGTGCAGTTTAAGATCAAGAGACTACACTGCATCTCCAATTTTGCGACAGTCTCTACTTCATGGAGCATTCATGAGACATTCAGTATAGTAATGTCTCTGTAATCGCATGTTATGAGTGAAATGCAGGGCAAATTTCCTTTGAAGCAATAGACGTTGTGTAGCTTAACCCACGCACCGAAGGATATCATAAATGTGATACGCTACAGTAAGTACACTGTTGTGATTTCTAACATATACCAATACACAAATTGGTTTGATAATTTGATTATGCCAAATTGTACCCGTTGCACATGAGTCTGGAGGCATGAGCTGTTATCTTATAATGATACACATATTTCATGATGGAAAATTTAACATGTTGAAAAAAAATCCAGTAAGAAATATATTAATCCTCTATTAGCCAACCATTTCCAAAAGAAGAATCAATCCAAGTTTTAGTACGAAATTGATGTTCATTTGTGGAAAATCTAATAACTAAATTCTGACCAGGTTTTTATAGACTGGTCTCTGGTTTCTGCGTGGAGTTTAGAATTTTCAGAAATTGGCCATTTGGTGAATGGCAGACCAGAGTGGCTTTTTCCAACCCGCTTGTGCCCCTCTTTTTTGGTCCAGTGGTAGATGTCCCAATAGTGATGGTCAACCTGGCTGTGCATAGTAAAGGTTTACTATGCAACATGACTGTGCCCCTCTTCAGTCATGACAAGCTATCTATCTCGATTCTTTAACATCTTGATAATACTATTTACATTGAGGATGGATGAGTTTCTAAATGCAAAGTGATCAAGACTGTACTGGACATCTTTGGTGACATCTCTGAGCTTCGGGTTAACTGAGATCCACTTTTGTACCTTTACTATGACGCTATGGAGGTAGTTGCATGTGTGAGGCTATTCTTGGCACCCAAAGGGTGAGGAGCTTGCCACTGGCATACTTGGGATTGCCGCTAGTGCGTGGTCTGCATCAACATGTAGATTAACTACAACTGGGGTGGAGAAGTAGAAAAAGAAGCTCGTTCGATGGAAGGCATCTTGCCTCTCTAGGGATGGATGATTGGTACTAGTGAAGGCTATTCCGTCAATTATTCCAATTTTCTTCTGCTCGTCTCATTTATGGTCAACAGTGGGTGCACAGTAGTTTTGAAGCCTTATTTTAGAAGGAAAAAAGTGTGCAACGTAAAGATGGACACCCAAAAACCTTTTAAATTCACAGTTGTAAGTTAAAAGTTAATAAAGATCAGGCCTCCTTTACAAGTCTAGCATGCTCCAACACATTTTCAACACAACCTCTCAGTGGGAAAAATCATTCCATTTCTCACTAGCCAAATTATCTAAACCACAACTAGAGCCTCTTCTCACGCACCCTCGTTAAGCAGAAGCACTTCCAAAGGCCACCTTACTAAAGTTAGTCATCTCCCAACAAGCCCCCAAGTATAAAAAGAGATGGTCATCCTCCTCTAAGCTCTCACCACAATGTTGACAGATGTTGTCCACCCTTTGAAAGAAGCTCTCCCTTCAAGCACCTAACTTTCCCAGTTCTCTTCTCAACAACTAGAAAAAAATCTTGACCCATAAAGGGATATTCCAACCCCAAATCTCTATACTCCATGGAAGCAATCCCAATATCAAAGATAATCGGAGCATACAGCACTTTACCGGTGGTTATAGAACTTTTGCGGATGGGGAGCACGTCTCTTGGCGTCGGAGTGGGTGAAAGTGGTGGGGCTCCACCGCCGCCTGTGGTGATCATGGGCGATCGGGGTCGGGCTCCCCCTCCGCCTGGGGTGAGATCAGAGAAGCTAGGGCGTGAGGAAGTAGGGTCAAAGTCCCCTGTGCTGCAGGGGTTGGCGGTGAGGGAAGGTGATGGGCGATCGGGTTGTGTGTGGAGATCTGCGGGACAAATGGGAAGGTGTGAAGAAGCGGCTACTCTCCTCACGCGTCGCAGGTGTTTTAGATGCGGTCAGAGAGGCCACCTTGCGCGATCTTGCTCGTTGGAGCGGCCTGCGTGCTACGGCTGTGGTCGAGAGGGGCATATCCGCAAGGATTGTCCTGCAATCGGTGCCGGTCGGTTGAGGAAAGGAGGGTTGGGCATTGGTGAAATGGAGGTCGAAACTTCACAACAGGATCCCATTGATGGTATCTTCATTGCTGAAGGCTCCAACGGGGAGTTGAAGAAGGTTATGGAAGCTCTGGAAATCGGTCGTTCGGTTGGTTGCGGGGAGGACGCGCTCTGGCTTTCAGAAGAGATGTTGTGCATTAGGGGGGTGGAAGGTGCTGACATTCAGGCGTTCCTTGCCAAGGGGAGCCTGGTGTTCCCGTCGCCTGTGGCCTGACGCCGACCTCGTATGCGGGACGGGGCTTGGCCTGCATTGGCGAAATGGTGTATGGAAATTCAGGGGCTGCCGATTAGGTGCAGGAGCCTGGAAACAATGTGATCAGTGCTTGGGGATATGGTGAGGTAAAAAAAAATTCTCCAGTCTGGGCTTCGTCCGGGGGAGGGTGGAACTTGGTTGCTTCGATCGTTTGCAATGGTTGCGAGCTCCCTTCGGAGAAGGTCCTGCATGTTGGAAGGCCGGTATTCCCTCTTTGCCTTGCTAGGGTGGAAGCGCTGCCCCAGGCGACTGGCGTGGATTGCAGGGTCGGTGGTTCTCCGGTTGCGTGGACTCAATCTCCGATGACGGTTGGTATTCCGCAGGAGGCGGAAGTGGAGGTGGGTCCCGTCTTGCATTCGTGGGAAGGCGAAGTGGCGATTGCGGGTGACGTTTCGTATTCGAAGGGACAGTATGGAGTTCCAAATTTAGCCCATTTGGTGGTGGAATCGGGTCGGGCTGATTCGATTGCGGGCCCGGCAGGTTGCTCTATCGGGACCCCTATCTCAGGCCCAATTTTTGGGTTCGGATTGACTCAAGGTGATCCTCATCCTGGCGGAAAAATCACGGAGCGTCCTGTGGTGGAGCCCGAGTCGATGGGTAGGCATGGAGGGGGCTTTTTGGTGGACATCGCTGGTGGTGCGGGACCGTCTGGCACTGATATGCTGGTGGAGGGGCGGGGTGTACCTACAGCTAGGGGCAGCCCGCAGATCGGTGGGTCGTCCCGGCCATTCGCGGGGTTTCCTGGTGGAGTTGCGACTCCGACCTCGGGATCCTTGGCGTTCTCTGGATCGCCGTCTCGTCGGTCTTCACCGGTGTTGAGGATGAAGGTATATCGGGGTCTCCTTTCGCTCCGGTGGATCTCTCGCAGGGAGACCAAGTGGATTGTCGCTCCCTTTTTCCGACTGGGAGTCGATGTGCCGTAATCGAGGGGTTTGGTGCTGGGTCTCAGGAGGAGGCTCTGTTGACCTTGGATACTATCCCGGGTGCGGCTACTCTTGCAAGGAGCCGCAAGATGGAGCAACGTATTATTGCAGCGAAACAGAGGAGGCGTGAACGGAGGCTGTCGCTGGGAATGGATGGAAGAAAGGCGAGAAGCGACCTGCTCGTGTTGTTCATACGTAAGCGAAGGAAACCAGAGACAATGTGGTTGGAACGTGTGATGGTGGACAAGGGAGACAGTCCTGCTCCCTGTGCAGTGGCAGATGGCGTGTCTTCTTCTCCCACTATTATAAAGGATGGGATGTACGCGGTTGGAAGTTTGGAACAGTCTGACACACCAGCTGACATTCACGTGCGGGTTGCGGAATGTCTTGGGGTATCCCTGCCCAGCAGAAACCCTCCGAGTGGGTCCAAATCGTGGAACGCGGGGGGCTTGGGGGACAGGGAGAAGAGGAGGCAGTATGTGAGCTCTTGGGTTCATGGGGTGCAGACGTGGTTTTCGTGCAGGAGTCAAAGCTGGCAAGGTGTGATGCAATGACTTGGAGATCGGTTGGCAATTCTAAACTGTCGGAGTTCAGAACAGTCGATTCGGTGGGCAATGCTGGTGGCTTGATTCTGGCTTGGGATGGAGAGTTGTTCTCAGTGATTGATGAATACATTGGCTCCAGATCTATTTCGGTGTTGCTAGAATGCAGATCTGGGGAGGGAAGATTTTTGTTTACCTTAGTGTACGGTATGCTTGGAGGAGGGCGCAATGTTATCCTGTGGGAGGAGTTGCAAGCGGTCAGGAGGAGATTCCCGAACACCCCTTGGGTGGTTGGGGGGAATTTTAATGTGACTTTGTACGCCTCGGATAGATCGGGTGATCATGGAGGAAGAGACCCGGGGACAGATGGGTTTGTGAATTGCGTAGGGCAGCTGGTGTTGTAGGTGGTCGATGTGGGCAACACTAAATACACTTGGCGGGGGGCGTCTTCGAGATCGAGATTAGACAGGTTCTTGGTTTCTGCTGAGATTCTGGAGCGGTTTCCTCTTACTGTGGCTAAGGCCCTTCCTAGATCTCGGTCTGATCATGCACCTATCTGTTGGGATTCGGGAGGAGGTGGGATCCCCAGGTCGATGTTTAGATTCGAGAGGTCGTGGTTTCTGGATAGTGGCTTCAGGGATCTCGTCTCTCAATTTTAGGGTTCCTTGCGAGTGGAGGGTTCGGCGATGTAGCGTTTGGCGCAAAAACTAAAGTTGTTGCGAGATCATCTATAGAGGGGAGATGAGAAGGGCCAGAAGGGAGAGGCGAGAGCTGGCAGTGGCAGAAATTGCGAGACTAGATGGAGCGGGGGTCTCCCGCGTCCTGACCAATGAGGAGACATTGACGCGGGATGCAGCACATCGTGTGGTGGTGGAGGACAGACAGAGAGAGGTTGAATGGCGCCAACGTTCCAGGCAGCGATGGATAAAGGAGGGCGATGCGAACACCCGCTTTTTCCATGCAGTTGCGAGTGGTAGGAGAAGGCGTAATATGATTCATGAGCTCGGGTCGGGGGAGGACATGGTGCTTGGCAATAGAGAGATTGGGAAGGTGCTGGTGGATCACTTCCATAGCGTCAACAGGCGCTTACCATCGACGGGGGTTATGTGGTCCGGGAGGGGTACCAGATCTCTGAATGGCGATCAGAGAATGACACTTGTGAAGGAGTTTACGAGAGCGAAGGTTCGTAAAGCGGTGTTCGACCTGAATGTTGATGGATGTCCGGGACCGAATGGTTTTCCTGTATCCTTCTTTAGGGAGTTCTGGGGAATGCTGGAAGAGGATGTCATTGCCATGCTTTGCGAGTTTCGAGGCAGGAACAAAGGGCTGGAAAATATTTACAAAGCGTTACTGTTCTTGTTGCCGAAGAGGGAGGGTGCCGTGCGGGTGGAGGATTTTTATCCCATTGCTCTGTCGAATGTTGTGTACCTCATTCTTGCTAAGGTGTTGGCCAATCGCCTGCGTGCTGTCTTGGACGACCTTGTCCTTTCGATGCAATCTGCGTTTATTCTTGGGCGGCAGATTCTTAATGGTGTGGTTATGGCGGCAGAGATGGCGACTGATTGGGTGAGGAGGGGAACCAAGGGGTTCCTTTGGAAGGTCGACTTTTCGAAGGCATATGACAGCGTGAGTTGGAAGTTCATCTGCGCTTCCCTGGTTCGTAGAGGTTTTCCGGACGAGTGGATAGACTAGATGAAGAGATGTGTCACTACCACCTCTCTGTCAAGTCTGGTGAACAGGAAGCAGGAGGGCGGATTCTTCCAGCCGCAGAGAGATGTGCGGCATGGGTGTAAACTGGCTCCCTTACTGTTTGTTTTGGCGACGGACGCGTTGGCGGTCATGACTGGGGTAGCAGTGGAGGGTGTCTTTTTCAGGGGATACTCAAGAGGTGGTCTCTCTATATCTCTCCTGCAGTATGCAGATGACATATTGTTCTTCGTGGAGGGTGGGGTGGAGGAGTGCAGAGCTGTACGGGCAGTGCTGGATATATTTGGAGATCTCTCGGGCCTGAGGGTGAATGGTGCCAAGTCGACTTTTGTGCCCTTCAATATGTCGGACGTTGATGTTGTGGCCTGTGGTACGATTTTGGATACGCCGCAGAGGTCCCTGCCTATCACGTATCTGGGGCTGCCCCTTTTGACGGGGAGGCTACGTCAGGTCGATTGGGTGCCCTTGGTGGAGAAATTAGAAAGTTGTCCGGCTGGAAGGCGACGTTTCTGTCAAAGGGTGGACGCTTAGTTTTGACTAGGGTCGTTCTGTCTGCCATCCCAGTCTTCTTCTTGTCTACGAGGCTTCTGCCGGTGGGAATACGCTTCAAGTTGGAATCGTTGATGAGTCGATTCTTCTGGTCATCTTCGCATGGGGACAGAGGATTGCACTTAGTGGACTGGTCTACGGTCTCTATTCCGATGAAGGAAGGTGGTTTGAGGTTCTGGAGCTGGAGAATATGAATAGGGCATTGTTGGAGAAGTGGGCTATCAGAATCTGGGGCCCTGGTGAGGATATGTGCTCTACCCTGATCAGGACAATTTATGGTGTTTCTTCATCCTTGACCGTCCGTGCAGGGGGGGGGGGGATCCTCATCTGCTCTCTGGAAAGGGGTGCGTTCGGTCATGCAGGATATAAGGGATCACTTGCACCCACTGCTTGGTGATGGTAGTAGGTTTCGGTTTTGGAAAGACAACTGGACGGACGGGGGTGCTTTTTGTGATCTTTATCCAAGGTTATTTACTCTGGCCTTGGATAAGGAGAGTAGTGTTGTTGAGATGTGGTCGGACGGTTCTTGGTCGCCTACTTTTGTTGCGGAGCTATCAGATCGGAGGGCGGAGGACTTTCTGAGTTTATCAGATCGGTTGTGCAATCGGGTAGGGCCAACGGAGGGGCGGGATTCCTAGGTTTGACGGGACGGTCGATTCTCGATCTGGAAAGCATATATATCGCTGGTTACGCAAACCCCCAATGTGGACTCCCTGGTGTCTACAGATTGTACAATGTTATGGTCCTGGAGAGTTCCGTCAAGGATAAAGGTGTTTCTTTGGCTTCTGAGAAGAGAGCGGGTGTTGACGGCGGCAAGAAGAGCAGGACTTTTCCCCGAGAATGCGGATCTGTGTAGTAGATGTGGGTCGTCGTAGGAAGACGTGGATCACCTTTTCTTTATTTGTCATGGCTCTGTCGAAGTGTCGCAAAGTGCGTCGATTTCGGGCCTTGATTACAATAACAAAGATATGTTCTGGGATTTGTGCAGGAAGTGGTCGGGATCAGAGTTGGGAATTCAGAAGATTTGTGCGACGGTGTGGTGCATCTGGATGAACAGAAATAGTGTGATTTTTGAGGGGTCGAGGTTCTATCCGGAAAGTGTAGGGCATGCCGGAGCCCTTTTAAATTCTTGACGTTTGTAATTATTTAATTATTAGTAATATATTCTTTGGATGGCTCTCTTAAGGAGGTCCATCCCACCGTTTATAAAAAAAGAACTCGCCCATCAATAGAAACTCCATCACTCTTTCATCATCTTGAATTCTTGATGTGGTGATTCTTCTGTCAGGCAACACATCAAGCAGCCCACTGGTGAGTTGAAAGGTGGTGACGTGACCTATTTTTAAGGGGGATTTAGGATTGTTGAGCATAAAGGGGATGAATATGATCAAAGTTCAGAAATGTGGCATGTGGTATTCGTTTGGCTAGGCAATCTAAAACAAGCATGTATGCAGAGAAGTATACGGGGTATATACGAATTATGCAGTTTATAATATTTTAATCAAAAATATATAAAAATACAAATAATTTAGTGGTGATAATTTAAAAATAGTTGGCGATTTAAGAAAATCCAAAATCTCAAACACGGAGTGAATCCTAAAGGGTGCTTGGAGGGCCAGGATTTTCCATGGGATAAATGGTGATTGCCCACTGTGTGCACTTGGTCTGGAGGATGCACACCACTTCTTTACTTGCACCAATTCTAGGCGTGCATGGTATGCAATTCAATTCATAGGAGTGAACTACGCCAATGAAATCAAAGTTCTGGGAATTTATTAGCAATAACTAGAGTGGAATGGAGACAAACATAACACGAGCTTTGGAAATGATCTGGTTTATTTGGCTGGATAAAATGGGGTGACTTTCCAGCCAGAGAAATTAGCTAAAAAACTAATCAAGCATGCCAATGTTTTTTTAGTCTTAATCTCTGTAATTATAGTTATTTATATAAATATATGGTTAGGATGCTGCGCACAGTTTGGGTGCCCATCCCTTGTTCTCCCCAAAATAACTGTAAGACCAGAATCAATCATTATAGAGTAAAATACCATTGCCATCCTAACTCTGCCACATGAATATGAAGTGAATCCCATAATAACCACAGAAATCAAACTGAGTTTATGTAAAAAAATCATTTCGATGCAGAAGAGAGAAAAACTACCGGCAGAAGTAGATAAATTACATGAACTCCTGGTAGAAAGTATACACCCAGAATAACAACACACAATACAATCATGAGCTCAACTTTAAAACACACATATATAGACGGTGCATTCCTAAGCGAGCCTTTGATAATATGGAGACTTCACCCTGTGATAATATGGAGACTTCACCCTATCTGAACATCATCTAACCATTATGTCTTTCTTGTTCAAGATTATGTAACTTCTTCCAAAAATCATTAAGCACTTCCTAAATACTTGGCCACAAGATATCGTAATACATACTGCATAATTTCAAGAAGGTCGCCGTATGCACGCACGCAATGGACAGAAACCGGTCTCTCCAGAGCCTTTGCTAGCTCGAGCTGTTGCTCAAAAACCAAAACCTGTAAATGAGAATTATGTAAGCACGACAAATAATACAGGGATTTTTACACCTATGCCCTTCCAGATTTTCACCGTTACACACACCAACCTTTTTTCAATAACCCTTCTGCCCCTGTATTCTTTCAAAATTCACCGTATTGCCCTTCCGTTATTAAAATCATGCCCTTATATGACGTTAACAGAAGAGCAATACTGTGAATTTTGTAAAAATATAGGGGCAAAATGTTATTGCAAAAAATGTAGGGGCACGTGTAATTGTGAAAATTCATAGAGTACACGTGTAAAATCCCAAATATATATGGAGAGACATGAAAAGTGTGATTGCACATATGCAGAAATCAAATGCTTAGCACTCTAAAACTAACAGACAATATCTGTCTCACAAAATACCTGATCTACGAAGTTAATTTGCTTGCCATGTGTACCTTTATCCAGACCGATCTGTAAACATCCCAAGGTAAGACAATAGTTATAAAACTGGAAGTCTGAAAAATCAATGCAAATATTAGTTTAGAAAGAAAGTCAAAAATCGTGGTGCAGAAAGCGTGAATTGGATTTTAAAAAAAACCATTTGATCAAGCATGAAACTTGCTTCATTTTGTTTTGTTTTGTTTTTTAAAAATAGTCTAATACTTGCGAAATACAAAGCCCCCGACTAGCTCCTTAACCATAGTTTACATCTTATATGCTTATCATCAAAATAGTTGGCAATGTTTTCTGAGGGAAAAAAGAGAGGGAGGGGAAATTCGCAAATGGATGGTCTTGAGTCCTAACTTTCCTATTGCGATTCTACAGATGTTACAATAGAACTATTTAGATCCAACTAGAAATTTGTTCACCAGTGCACCCTATACATATGGTTTGAGAGCTAAAACATGACTATGTATTATTGACTTCCTTTTGCACTTTTCTCACGGGTCGTTCATCAAGATTGCACCATGAAAAGCAGCAGTCAAAAGGTAGGTGTGAGCTCATTTTCAGGTAGGCCGCCTGTTACCAATGCATCATGTTCTTCTTCCATAAATATGATTTGCAATGGCTGAGCAATCTCGGTGGAAGTTGTCTGATTGAGTCCTTTTCCCTTGACAGTGAAGTCGGGAAGAATGGAATCTTGCGATATATCCAAGGTTTCAAAAAACAAAAGGCAGATCAAGACATTTTACATGTAATCAAGGAGAGACGTAGCCTAAGGGCAGTCAAAGCATAAACCTCGATTTACCACCAAAAAATGCAATTTAATTGAACAATATTGTATAATATTAAGATATTATATCGTAATACAAATCTGGACAAACATAAAGCAATTAAAAGATTTTTAATGTAATTCTTTAACGTTAAAAAGGTAGAAACATTACTGTTAAGTGCTAAATTAACTATTTGTTAAACACAGTATATAATAATAATGTTAAAATAGAAACGCGGAAGCGGTAAATCAATCAAGAGCAATAAACATGAAGACCAAGAAGGTTTAATGTGGAACCTTACTCCTAAGGAGCGGGATGAAACTACGGGAGAAGCTCTCAAAGGGGTTGGATATTCTATCAGAATTCTCAATGAGTAGAAAGGGTTTGGGGCTCCTTATATAGCTCCATAGAAAGGACCGAAGTCCCACCGCTCATCCATGTGGGACTAAACATGGGCGGGATAATTGGATCCTGGTGAGATCCAAATACCCACCTAATACATTCTCTAACACTCCCCCTCAAGCTGGAGCAGAGAAAGCTACAACTTGCAATATAAAGAAAGTTTACAACACATCTTCACACGATACATCACAAGAACACATGTCCACTGCTGGTAGAAGACCTCACACCACGATGGGTCTGCGGTTTTCAGGTTAGAAAATAAAGAATGCATAAATGAAAATGATAAATAGAGCATAAGAACATAAATATGAAACATGAAACAAAAGATTTTTTACGTGGAATCCTACTCCCTAAGGAGCGGGATGAAACCACGGGAGAAGCCCTCAAAGGGGTGGATATTCTATTGAACTTTCTCATCTGACTACAGAGGTGTGGAGGTCTATATATAGCCCCCACTGAGTCTCCACATCTCTAAACTGGTAGATGTGGGACTAAACTCTCAATGGGGTCAATGGATCCTGAAGAGATCCATTTACCCATCTCTCTCACAAATGACGCATACAACTTATACTCCAACACAGGTCATCGGAACGTATCTCTGTCGGGCCTGTAAAACCGTTGCGATACCAGGTCACTAGAACGTATCTCTGTCGTGCTTGCAGGTCATCGGAACATCTCTGTCGTGCCTGGAGAAGAATCGTTGTAGAAGAAGTCCAGCACGGGGAACTGATCGGGTAGTAAAAGAAGTATACGCCCTGATGAAGAATTTGATGCTCGGTGAAGACGGTTGATCAACAAAATCTGGAATGTCAGTCTATCAGTCGTGGTCAGGCAATAGAAGTTGTGAAGAATACATCTCTGACTCACCCTTTCTCTCATACTTGATAGAATAAAGAGAAGATAGCATCAAGTTGGGAGAAACAAATGAATAACATGCAATTTTTTATCATTTATTTTCATTTTTTCTTTGTGCTTCACTTTTCTGCACACTTTGAATTTTTTTCGTACGATTCTTTTTTTACGTAGCCCCTACTTTTTTTTAAGCCCATCATTTTTTTCGACTTTTCCTCTTCTTTTTTTAACAAATAAACGTGGTCCATTTGGACCCAAAGAAGCCTCAGCCCAATTGGGTTTACAAAACATATCAGACCTCTCTTCCCATCTCCTTCTTTTCTTTCTCTCTTTTTTTTATTTCAGCCCATACACTTGGGCCCAAAAGAACAGCAATTTTTTCACATTTTAGCCCAACTGGGTTGCTCTCTCTTTCCAGTACCTTTTTTTGTAAAGGATGTTGCAGCCCACTAAAAGTGCACCTAATTTTCTCTCTCTTTCTCTCTTCCTTCTTTTATATTTAAAGACGACCCATTTCGACCTTACAGTAACAACATATTTTTAAAAAAATAAAAAAGGGGGCCATCACCCTTTCAAACCCATTAGGGTTCCTGTTCCTTTCTCTCAACCCACCGCCGCCGATGGGGCAAGGGCTCTGGAGGGCGGCATCGTCGTTGCAGGAGGACGACACCGTCGCTAGGAGATGACGGGAGAGTCGTCGCCGCTTAGACGGAGATCGCTAGAGGGGCCGCCATCACGAGGAGTAGGCAGCATGAGGAGAGGGGTTGGCCGCCATCTGGGACTGTAGGTGACTGGAGGCAGCGAGTTGGAGGGTACGACCTGTTCTTTTGAGGGCTTCGGGTTGGAAGGAGCGACATGGAGGGGATCTTTCATGTGCTGCATGCCGGTGTCGAGGAGGTTGCACGAGATGCTTGAAGATGAGCCCCTCAAGGTCATGACTGCGTCGCCGCCTAGAGCAAATTTTTTATCGAGTCTCTTCATCTTCGTGCCTAGAGAAGGCATCACGCGAGGAGATCTCACTATGCTGCAACTTCTGGAGAGGGAAACAAGCCCGCCCGAGACCTGCTGCTACTCCAATCTGGCTCGCATGAACTTGTGAAATCATGTACAACTCATGAATGAAAAACTCAAAGAACTTGTAAAATTAAGGTCTCATTCAAAATCCCTAAAATGACGATCTTGATCTTCAACAATATTTCTTCAAGAATGAACCACAAATAATTTTCCAAGAACAATGAAGAATTGAATCTCGAATCTCAACAAAGATTATAAACTTGAAAACCCCGAGAATGGACCTGCCCTGATACCATGTTAAAATAGAAATGTGGAAGCGGTAAATCAATCAACAGCAATAAACATGAAGAACAAGAAGGTTTAACGTGGAACCCTACTCCTTAAGGAGCGGAATGAACGAGAGAAGCCCTCAAAGAGGCTGAATATTCTATTAGAATTCTCAATGAGTACATGTGGTGTAGGGGCTCCTTATATAGCCCCACAGACATGCCGAAGTCCACCACTCATCCATGTAGGACTAAACATGACTGGAATAATTGGATCCTGGTGAGATCCGATTATCCACCTAATACATTCTCTAACAAATAATATAACAAAATATAATCTTCATGTTTAGTTCTAATCCATGTCCTAAGAAAAAGATGAAAAGGGAAGCAATGTCATATCTTGATAAATCCATATAGCTAAATAAGCATGTAAGTACTTAAGCTATATATAAGATCTTTACATGAAAATAACAAGAGTAACTATTTAACTATATTGTATGATAGCTATATAAGCATATTTACATAAAATATTACACAAAGCATAATGTAGCTGTTGTCGAACTATACAACAAAGCCTTTTCCCACAATTAAGTAGGGTCGGCTACATGGATTCTTCGCCTCCATTCAGATCTATCTTGGGTCAATCCCGGGCATATATCCACAAAACTAAGATCCCTTCGTATAGTCTCTTTCCAACACTTTCTTGGGTCGTCCTCGCCCTCTCTTAGCCGGATGAACATCCCAACACTCGCATCTCCTAACTAGTGCAATTAGCCGATCTTCTTTGCAAATGTCCAAACCACCTTAAGCGGTTTTCTCGCATCTTATCCTCTATCGGAGCTATAACAATTTTCTTTCTGATTGCATCATTCCGAATCCGATCTTTACGTGTGTGTCCACACATCCACCTTAGCATTTTCCATTCGCCTACATTCATTCCTGCACATGTCTATGGTTCACAGGCCAACATTCAGATCCATAAAGCATAGCAGGTCTCACGGCTGCTTTGTAAAAATTTTCTTTATTTTTTAAAGGAATTTTTTATCACATAGAACAACAGAGGCTCCTCTCCACTTTAGTCAGCCTGGGTTTATTCTATTAGTAACATCTCCATCAATTTCCCCATCATGTTGCAGAATAGATACCAGATATCTAAAGGAATCTATCTTCTGAATGTTATCGTCACCTATCTTCACCTCGATTCCTTCACCATTGCTTCCATCAAAGGTACACTCCATATATTCCGTCTTAGCCTACTTATACGAAATCCTTTAGTCTCCAACTCATGTCTCCAGACCTCAAGCTTCTCATTTACTCCATCTCTAGTCTCGTCAATTAACACAATATCATCAGTAAATAACATACACCAAGGCAACTCATCCTGAATGTGACTTGTCAATTCGTCCATAATCAAAGTAAAAAGAAATGGACTCAAAGCAGAACCTTAATGTAAACCAATGTTGATGTCAAAATATCCAGTCTTTCCAGACGGGGTCCTTACACAAGATAAAGCCCTATCATACATGTCCCTTTATGAGGTTAATGTATAGGACAGGTACTTGTCTCTTCACTAACACTCTCCATAATATCTCTCGTGGGACAGAATCATAAACCTTCTCCAAATCAATAAAGATCATATGGAGGTTCTTCCTTTTAGCTCTGTAAATCTCCATTGTTCTCCTCAGCAAATGGATGGCTTCAATCGTGAGCGACCTGACAAGAATCCGAATTGGTTTTCTTTTACGTTGGAAACTTGCCTCAACCTTCTTTTGATCACACGTTCCCAAATTTTCATAGTGTGACTCATCAGCTTGATACCTCTATAAATTTGAGCAATTTTGAATGTCTCCTTTATTCTTATAAAGAGGCACCACGATACTCCTCCTCCAATCTTTAGGCATTTTCTTGCTTCGCCAAATAACATTGAATAAATTCGTAAGCCAAGTCAAACCATGCTCACCTAAAACTCTCCATACTTCTACACTACAGGGATGCCATCCGATCCTACACCCTTCCCGGGTCTCATAACCTTCAAAGCCTCCTCTACTTCCTTTCTTTGTATCCGTCTATAGCTTGCACGATTCAAGTAACTTTCACTACAAGCTAGATCACCTAAAGTGATCTCTCTATTTCCTTCTCCAATGAAAAGTTTATGGAAGTACTGCTCCCATCTAGTCTTTATATCCTTCTGAGTACCAAGCATATGACCTTCCTCGTCCTTAATGCATCTTACTTGAGAAAGGTCTTCGATCTTTCTTTCTCTTGCTTTGGCCAACCTGAATATATCCTTTTGTCCCTCTTTAGAGTCGAGATTTTTATTACAAAACTTCATAAGCTTTTGACTTAGCTTCGCTTACGGCCTTCTTTGCTTCCTTCTTCGCTATTTTGTAGTTTGTGACAGTTTCCTCTGTTCTATCCTTAAACATAGCTTTAAAGCAAGCTCTTTTTATTTTTAGCTTCTCTTGCACCCCTTCACTCCACCATCAAGCCTCCTTTAGACCTGGAGCTACTCCCTTTGACTCGCATGGCATCTCTTTGGCTACCTTTCGGATACAAGATGCTACTACCTCCCACATCTCGTTTGCATTACCACTACAATCCCAAGATAAGTCTTCTAAAACCTTCTCCTTGAAGCTCGCTTGCTTCAGTGGAAGATTCCACCATCATGTTCTAGTTATCTTAGAAACCCTCCTTTTCTTTACCAACCCTTTCATCTGTACATCCAAGACTAACAAACGATGTTGGGTTGTCAAACTCTCTCCTGGACTACTTTGCAGTCTTTATAAATCTCTTCTCCTCAACGCAAAGTAATCTATTTGTATTCTAGTTGGCCCACTCTTCTCCTCAACGCAAAGTAATCTATCTGTGTTCTAGTTGTCGAACTATAATTTTAAAATATTATATGGAGCTGCAAATGGATGGAAACGTCAAGTTGCAGTGTGCACAACCACAAGATCTATCTTCATGTGTGAATACGAGGTAACCCCTTCATACTGTTGAGAAAGTTATCTTTATAACAGGGATGTATTGCTCCCCTCACACATTTCTTATGCCTCCCCGAGGATAAAGCAACCCTAATGCTAACCTTTGTGGAAACCATGAAAGATACCGAATCACCACAAGCGAGCTATTACCGTATATCTACTATTGGTCCAAGATTGCTCAAGTTACCTAGGACTTCATCCAGATTACAACACATGGCATGACAGACATTTACACTAATGCCATGCTGACTTCCTCACGAGCTCGTTCCATTCAATAATGGGTCTTAGACATTATTGGAGTACCCGAAGATAGTGATGCTAAGCCATTGTAACCATGGGTTACTTCTTTAAGTGGATCGAGGACAAGGGTATGTGCAAGATTATGTCTTCAAAGGTCCATCACCTTAGAAGAAATATCATCTATATGGGATCTCAAGAGTGTAATCTATAATGAGGATCGTGGTTTATATTTAGTGAGCTCACTACATCCTATGAGCAGAAGACAGTGCTCGAGGACAATACTCGAGGACAACTCTATTTTCTATCAACAAGTCCTCGAGCAGAATTTCTATCAACAATATTTCTGATTGCTTTGTTGTGGCCTCGGAGATCGTCGCGGCATGGAGGAGGTCCAATGCTAAGGGGATCCTATGGAAGATTGACTTTGCCAAGGCATATGATTGCCTTGACTGGAGATTTTTGTGGTCGGTCTTGAGGCGGAGGGGATTTCCTCCGACGTGGATTTCTTGGATGCGGAGGTGTGTGTCCACGGCCTCCCTCTCCTTATTGCTGAACGGTGGTCCTGTGGGGGGCTTCTTCCAGCCGAGACGGGGGGTGAGGCAGGAGTGTCCTCTAGCCCCTTTACTATTTGTGTTGGCGGCTGATGTCCTGCCCCGCATGATCGAGGGCGTGGCCTTGGCGGGTTTGACTCAGGGCTGCTATGTTGGGGATCTCCATGTCCCATCCATTCAGTTCGCTGACGACACTTTATGCTTTGTTGAGGGGGGCCCCGATGAGGTGGCCGGTATGGCCACTACTGTGCAACTTTTCAATGAGGCCTCGGGTCTGGTGATTAATGTGTCAAAGTCTAAAATCGTTCCTTTCGGTATGTCGCAGGTTGAGATTATGGCTTGCTCTCAGATCATGAGGTCCGGCCCCTCTTCTCTCCCATTTGACTATCTTGGGCTACCGCTTGCGGTTGGTTGCTCTCGTCTCCGTGATTGGAAGGTTGCCGTGGAGAAGATGGAGGCCCGCCTCGCGGGGTGGCGTGCAGTGTTGCTGTCTAGGGGTGGACGATTGGTCCTTCTTAAAGCAGTGCTTTCCTCTATTCCTATTTATTCGCTCACGGTCCGTGGTATGCCTAAGGGGATTCGCCTAAGGTTGGAGAGGTGTATGCGTGGGTTCCTATGGGGTAGCAAGGGAGCGGGGAGAAAAGGGGTTCACCTCGTGGGGTGGAACGTGGTGACTCGGCCCCAAGCGATTGGGGGGTTTGGGTGTCAGGCATCTGCATTTTGGTTAATGAAGCTCTCCTTCTTAAGTGGGCTGCTAGGGTATGGGGAAAGGAGGAAAACTTTATGCTTAATGTCCTGCGGGAACTGCTTGGTGCGGATTTGATTGCCGGCTTCAGAGGGAACTCGCTTTGCCAAGTTTCTCCCTTCTGGCGCGGTGTGACGAATGCTTTCCGGCTTTACCGCTCCTTCTTTTCGCCGGTGTTGGGCGATGGGTGCTCCTTTCGCTTCTGGGCTGACGATTGGTCCGGAAGGGGTACTTTTGGCAGAATGTTTCCGCGTCTTTTTGCTTTGGTCAAGGACAAAGATGCGTCGGTGGCCTCTTGTTGGGACAATGGATGCTGGAACCCTACGTTCGCTGCGTCCCTTTCCGATCAACGGCTGCATGATTATCTATCATTAATGGCACAACTGGTTGACGCTCCCTCGCCCGTCCGCTGTGCGCGATCATTGGGCTTGGAAGGACGGCTCCTTCACTTCGCATAAGGCGTATTCTGCTCTAGCTCACTCTTTCATTGCCGATGACGATATCTTGGTGCGCGATTGCCGATTCTTGTGGGGCCTCAAGCTTCCTGAGCGCATTGGGATTTTCTTATAGCTTCTTCGTCGTGGGCGGCTTTTGACTCGCGATCGATGTGCAGTGTTCTTTCCGAACGTTGGCCCCTTGTGTGGTCTCTGTGATGCGGAACGGGAAACTTCTACCCAGTTATTTTTCGATTGCAGCCACGTTTGCACGCTTTGGGCGGATCTCCCTTGGGTCAATGTCGTATCCTTTCCAGCATTATGCGACAGTTTGATTAACTCAAGGGGTAGGGAAAGGAAGCTTATTCTTGATCCAATCGCTAGGCTGTGGAGCATTTGGCTCGGGAGGAACGAAGCAATCTTTTCGGCTCAGCGGTTCTACAGGGAAACTATCATTTTACGTGCTAAGTGTCTTCTGGAGGATTGGGCCCATGGCTAGACTTTTGTGGTAGTTGGGGCGTTCCTTTCTTAGTGGCCTCCCGTTTCGGAAGGCCGTCTTTGTACAGTTTCTCTATTCTCTCTTTTTCTTTTTTTGTTTTCGCTTTACTATTTAATATATTGGGCGATCACCATCGAGTGCCTCCCCCTCTTTTGAGTTTTCAAAAAAAAAGTCCTCGAGCAGAAGACAGTGCTCGAAGACAACTCTATTTCCCATCAAGTTAATGACCAAGAGAAAGTCACTTACAAAACAATCATCCACGCTCTCAAGACCAACACAAAAAGAAAAGGATCATAAGCTAATGAGGTGGAATATATCCTCCCGAGTTACAGGACGACAATGCACATGTGCATGACAAACTCCTTTCTAATTGATATATTATTGTGAGGATCAGATACTTGGATATAAGTTGTCCCCTTCAGGGACCCTTTTATCTTTTCTTATGTAATAGTATAATCCTATCCTCTCTATCTAAAAACAATGACCTCCATTCTTAACATACAACACAATTCTCTAATTCAACTTGGTATTAGAGCACCCCTCCACCTCCACCCCACACCCCCAACAATACCCAATCACCTCCCTCTACTCCCTCCCACCAAAAGCTACCTCATATGCCGCCGATTTCCTTCCTTTGTCCATCAGAAAGCCCTGCCCATATCCCACTCCACTCGCAGGTCATCCGCCTTCCATGAAGTCGCCATGTCCAGACGCAACAACCCCTGGCCACCATGGGGTCAAACCTTTCGATTCCAGCAGCCTCCCATGATGCCAACAACGCCTCAACGACCCTTCTATATTTCTGTATGTTCTCATGTAACCCTAACCTTAGCCATTCCAATAAAAAAATGGCATAGGGTCCGGACTCTTAACATACAACACTCTAATTTAACCAAGGTTTGAAAAAACAAAAAGCAAAATAAGACGTTTTTCCTAGAAGCGAGGCAAGGTATAGCCTCGAAACGGTTGATGTCTAACCCTCAGTTTGTAGAGAAAAATACCCACAATAACTACAATAAAATATAGGGATTTTTACACCCATAACCCTGAGTAATTTCTCAATAACATTCACAACCCTAGATAATCGCGAATTACATGAGAAACCCCGAGTAATGCTTAACTCTTACATGACATAACCCTGTGTTATGTTCCGTTTAAATTGACCGTTATATTTAACAGTTTCTGTTAGAAAAAGACGAAGTTGCCCCTAATATTCATTCTTATTTACAAATTATGCCATCCTCCTCCTCCTCCTCCCAGCCGACCCCCAGTCCAGGCCTCCCCCGCCCACTTCCTCCAACTCAGATCGGACCTTAACCCATCGAATCCCCCTCCACGTCGAGACCTCTCTCCCTTCGAGCCTGCGCCACCACCCTCCCGTTGAACACCCCCTCGTCGAGCATGGTCCCGCCCATGGCCTCAAATTTCAGCGAAATTCGGTCGAATTTCTGTCGAATATCGATATCCAGTCGAAATCGAAATTCGACCGAAATGACCAAAACGACCGAAATATGGGGGTCCTAGTACAAAAAATAACCGAAATGACCGAAATTTCGGTCGAAATTCCACCGAAATTCCATCGAAATTCTGTTTTGATCGGTACCCAAAATGGTGACCGAAACCGACATTTTAAGA